>CAHIKZ030001034.1:445000-522500 GCA_903632075.3 Acanthosepion pharaonis
TATTTATTGTGGGTTTCCCGAGCCCCGTAAGAAGAGAGTACAACCGAACAGTCGGTTCAGAGGTGAACGACTGACAATATTCAGTCTCCCCCCCCACTGGGGCAACATGTGGCACAAGGTCGGTTATTTATTGTGGGTTTTCCCGAGCCCGTGGGCTCGGCCCTAATATATGCCCGTTTGAATCCGTATAAACGTGTTCAGGGCCGGTTTTACCTCCCCGAAGGAGACTCGGTCCTTCGGCGTAGCCTCCTTCGGTTTCCTCCCGTCCGTAGGAAGAGAGTACAACCCAGTAGTCGGTTCAAAAGTGAACTGCTGCCTCCTTGCCTACTCCTGAGGAGCAGTATTTATTCAGTATGGAATAGTCAATTATTATTATTTTGGGTAAGATCCCATAAGAAACTTTTTTTCTAGTTCTAATTTTCTTGAAGTATTCTTCGGCACTCACATGTACTCTTCATGTTTTTTTTCATCGTACTTCTGTAGAATCACAAATTACAAAAACTACTAATCGTTATAATCGTAGAGAACAATTGTTTGCCTTCCATCAGCATGTCTGATGACAATATCTAGAATAGAAAATCATTGCTTCTTCTTCGTCTTACGTTTTCCAGTGGAGTGATTATATTGAATCAATAGCTAGGACTTCCGCTAGGAAATCTGGTTCACTGTGACGAGTTTGAATTTTGTTTCTCTTTAGCATTCTAGCATATTTATAAAATCTACCTTTTCTCTGTGCTTTCAGTATTGTAGCCATATCTGGTCTGAGGTTTCGACCATATCTCCCGAGATTCTCGACAAAATACAAAGAAGGATCTGTAATTTTATCGGTCCTGACCTGACATCTGAATTTCCGTTAATACCCCACCATCGTTACTTGTCTTCCCTTTGTCACTTCTTTAAATAGTTTTATGGTAATTGTTTTAATGGGGTCTCCACTTTTGTACCTCGAACGGAGGAATTCATGCACACGACTAGTATGGCTACTTGGCATCCTCATTTTACTGTTGAAATAGCTAGCTCGTATCATAATGTATATTCTAAGCTTTTTGTTTTTCGATCTTTTCGTTTGTAGAAATATCTTCCAATTTCTACTCCATTGCCATTTACGATCTTCAAAGAATAAAATGCAAAATCAAATTGCCTTCATGAGACCTGTTCTTTTATTGCTCTTACTTCTCAGTAATGTCTTCTTATTTTCTTTTATTCTCAGTAACCTCTTGAGTCTTAGTGGCGGTATGGTCTTGCCTCTGTATAAGTGATTAAAAATAATCTTAAATACTATTAGTAAAATACCGTAATTTTGTTTGTGTTATATGTTAATGTGTTTGTACATTGTGCCTCAAACTTTGACTCAGTATGCCAAGCACATACTGATTATCGGCAATGTTGGGGTTGTTATTCTCATCTTTGTTGTCATATTCCCAACGTTTCGGTCGTTGTACTCTTCGTCCTTCTTCGTGTGATTGGAATTTCTATACGAACCCTTTACTTCGTCCACCAGGATAGATTATTTTCGTTCCATGGGCCATGCCTCTACCGGTTATCTCAGTCTCAGTTATAACCTCAAGGACCCTAGTTTATAAAGGCGTTGGTTGAAGTAATCCAGTGAACTCACCCAAAGAGTTGTGAGTTCAATACCTGGCCACCGCATCTTAGAGAATTAAGATATGAAAGGTAAATGAACGAGACAGAGCCTGAGATATCGAGAAGAGTCTTGACACGTGAGACTCGAACAATCTTCCCCGAAATAAAGTGTTCAATTCGAAATTCCTAAGTATAGCACCTGAAGAAGTCCGGAGGGGACAACGGCCGAAACGTCGTCACTATATCAACAAGGATCTAGACAATCGTTCGAACAATAGAAACAATTTAAATAGTTACAATACCTCATCTTAGAAATACAGACATATATACTAATTGTTTTATTTCTTTTACATTCTCTAGTCGCTCATTTGGCTTTGGCTTCTACCAATCTAGACATTTTAATTCTCATAAAAACATATAAGACTAAGCCCAAGGCCAAAGATCCAGAAGGTTCATTGAACAGTCTAAATACGAATACTTCTTCGTAATTTCTGAATACGTTTTTCTCTTGCATTTTTTGTGTAATCTTTTATTTCTTTACAATTTCTTAATCGTGAAATTCCCACAAGTTTTGCTTTAAAAGTTGCTCTTTCCGAAATGCAGTGAACACTAAAGAGTGACACACTAAAAAGTAAGCAAGAAACGCTGCGAAAAGAACCTGCAAATCTTGCCAGTTAATGGAATGCTTCCGCAGTAAATCAAACTCTTTGCTAAAGAACCTTTTTTCTCCAAGAAGTGTATCCCCTGATGAGATTAATGGAACCTACTGTCAGAAAGAGATGTTCCGTCGCTGATCCGATTGTGATTGGTGACAGTCGAGCTTGGCTTCCGGTTGCACGTTTTGCAGCCGACAGAGCCACCGTTCAAAGCCTAAAGGTAGAACTACGCTTGATTCTGCGGATTTATCTGACATATGTGACGCAACACAAAGACACGGGAAACGTGGGAAAACATGAACCGCTGGGAGTGGCGTCGCTAATATCATTGAATGCAGTGCATTAGGTTCGCTCGAGTTCGGGTAAGGAGACGGGCGTACATTATGGAATCTTGGCCGCGGTAGGTAACTGAGAATTTCACGCATAATAGAATAATATATAATAAATGCAAAGGCAGATTCCAGTATTATGCTTTAATTCTTTTAACTGCAAAAACTTCAAACATATTCAAAAGATAACCTCATTCAGCATAAGATGCAATTACGACAAAATTCACAATCAATGGATTATGAAAGTAATATATGCTCTTCTCTCTCTCTCTCTCTATATATATATATATATATATATATGAAACAGTCTGTCTATGCATGACGTTATATATATATATATATATATATATATATATATATAAATAATGAGAATCCACGTATACTTTCTCAATATGTATATATAAAAGAATTTGCAAATTAAAAAAATAATTTTTTTGCTGAAAGTAAATATTTATTTATATATATTTGATATTTCAGATTGACTCTTTATTTCTGAAGAAAGATTAAGGACAATCGTAAATATCAAATATATATAAATAAATACTTTCATAAAAAATATTATTTTTTAATTTGCAACTCTCTCTCTCTCTCTATATATATATATATATAATTTATATACAACTTTACGAACGGCTCGTTATTTTTCTCGATGTTTGGTGACGGGCGGCGTTAGCAGAAGATGCAGCTTTAGAATTCTCATTCGCATATACACAATTTTTCTGCTTCCACCTGCCTCGTTTTCGTTTTGCACCTTCTAAAAATTGGCTGAAACATTCCAGTTAGATTTAATTGCTTGAACCCATGTGAACATCCCATGGATTTAAAGCTGAATTTAAACATAAGACTGTATTTCCCTCACCTTCGTTTTGTGCTAGATAAAGACCAGTTTATTGAATATATATCCAGTGATTTCTAGTCAAATTTAGCAATCAGTTAAAGTTTCCGTGATATGAAACAATAAAGTCTAACGAGCTGATACTTAGATGAATTGATATCTTCGATAGCATTTAATAAACGGATAATTCAAAATATTCATATTCATGGAACATTTGATAATAATATAGTTACGAATAAAAAGAATAATTGAAATAAAAGATTGCATTTAAGCCACCTAAACAATGATTCTAATGTAACAATAAAAATACTGGAATTCTTTAAATTTAACCACTGAACGCAGACCGAATCTATAGTTCTCAAAATAAGCATTAATTATTTTCCCAGCCAGTATATACATATCCTTATATTTATATGCATATGGTAAGGAAACATAAACAGACTGTCGCCTCTTAGTGCTTACCTCAGTGTCCACTATATATATATATATTGATTTTCTAAGCGAGGCTTAGATGTGGCAGATGGCCGAATGTATGGGGCACCCAGTGAGGATCGAACTCACTATTCAGTTGTAAGAGTTTTAGCAAGACCAGCTTGCTAACCATTACACCACGCCGAGGAGTCCCAAGTGACTTTCCAAGCGTAGCTTAGATGTGGCACAAGGCCGAAATTAGGGGGTACCCAGTGCAGTGAGGATCGAACTCACTACTCAGTCGTAATTGTTCTAGCGATCAAGCTTACAACCATTACACTGCTTGAGGTGCCATATATATATATATATATATATATATATATATATATATATATATATATATATATATATATATATATATATATATATATATATATATATATATATATATATATATATATATATATATATATATATATATATATATATATATATATATATAACGTGGGTATACACATTGTTTGCTTTTTTGATTTTGTCAGCTGCACAATTTATGTCAGTTGGACAATATTTCTGAGAAAAAAGACCACTATCACAGCGCCAGAAATTTGTAAACCTCATGTTGTTCAGCTTGGCATTCGTGCCAGAAGATCCCAAACTGACATTTCAGAATGTTTGTGTGGCAATCTGAGGAGAGTGCAGAAGATTCGAAAAGGGTTGGATGTGTTTAATGGTGATTACGAAGATGTTTAGATCAAATGACTTAAAGAGGCAGTGTTTGCCCTGTTTCAAGAGGGCGGCAGTTGCTGGAAACCCAATGTCTCGTAACAGGAATCTGATCAATACCACACAAGCAGGAGTACCTAATCATGGTTATCAGACAATTTCTGCGAACGCATCACCCTTACATGTAGTCACCTAACTCCATATACAGCAACCCCATGAGTATTATATGTGGGCGCAGTTGATCGAGAGACCAACAAAAGTCCTTGTAATACGAAAGTTGAAATGAAGCCAATAATTCTGGCAGCATTCACTAACTTAAATAAGGAGACCGTCCAGAAGAGACGCAGGAGATTTTAAACTTGTCTGGAGTCCTTGGCTGAAGCCATTAACGATTTTATTGAATAAATATATATTTTTTTAATATTTCGAGTTATTTTTCATCGTATTTTGGTAAATATATCTGTTAACATTAGTGGTCAGTGTTACTTTCATTTTTGCATAATTTAGACGAAAATGTATCCTACACATCTTGTATATTTCCAACATAATCACCTTCAACGATACAAAATAAACAAATTTTCAATAGAAAAAGCGTCTATAATTTCGATTACCCATTTGGAGAATGTATTGATATTATTAATAGTAATCCTAATTCAAAGAAGACATATATTGGTTACATCCCTTTCAAGTTATCCGATTATCTTTCTTTCAATTTATCCGATATTTCAATTAAATATAATATCAGCAATCAATGCAGCTTCCAAACACACCATGAAACAGAACACATATTAGGCAAGAGAGCACACCTATTATATCACAGACTTTAAAACTAATTATAAATAATAGACGCATTAATCATATAAAAGGAAAATAACAAAGTCAATACATTTTATCAAATAACAACAACAACAGTCAGGCCGGTTTCGAGCAGATAAATAAATTTCACTTGAGCCAGTTTAATTGTGATGGGCGCTTTAGAGCCTTCCATCACCTGTTCTTTCAAATCGATTTGTGAATCAAATGTTTGTATTCCATTGTAAAACACTAAAGCTGGAAACGGTATTTGATCTGAAAACAAATACAAATCGAACTGACAACACGGAAGTTTACTAATAAAGAATAAATTTGTGTCAAATGAACTAACTTTGTAATGCGGTAACTTCAAAGAAACATGGGTCATTGATGAAACGACGGAGATAAAGTCAGCGAACCAGCCACTAATTAACTGTCTCTATTCCATTCTTTTTCAATGTATGTCCATGGACACGCCCTCAGTTTCCTAATATCATATAAACTGCTTTTCTCACACAAGCTACATTCACTTATGTGCAAATACCACAGGGAATGTATGAATTCATTTCCTTTCCCTAGATTTCGGTTAAATTGTAGGACTTTTATCTGGAAAGTCATTGTATATACTGAAAAGAATTGATAATGATGCAATATTCACACGCAAAAAACAAGTTCTTCTTACAATCCTAAAATTAGTCGATACGGGATAAAAATAAATTATTAATCAAATTCACACACTTGCATAATTTCAGACCTAATTAAACTGAAGTCAACATTAAATATGTGAATGTTATTATTTCCTTTGATTTCTGTTGTATACACATTTTCTTCCTGATCACAACCGGAGATGTAAAGTCAGAAATGTCTTCATGTCATTTTCCAATAATCTGTCATATAAATATCAATAAGCAGAAAAAAAAACCTAAGATCACACATATTTTACACAGACAAATATCTTCGTAATGTGCGAACTGTATTTGCGAATACAATGTTTTGTATTTCTTTAAGGCATGGGCTACCAGGAATCCCTTCGATGAGTCTATTGGAACATTTTCCAAACAATCCGAGGGCTCCAACTACACCTGGAATTATTGCTGTCCTCATGAAACCACATTTGTAAGATTTCCGTTTCAAGATACTTGTATTTTGATATATTTTTTAAAATCTTCAAAAATATATTACAATCCGAACGGACGGCCATGTCAATAAGAAAGAACTTTCTGTTTTTGTGATCTTTTTTTAATGATGCCTCGGCGATTAGCTTTGGTTGTTTTGTCTGTGTGTATTGTAATTAGCCATAACGTTGTTACATGACCTATCACAGTAACCATGTCTTGGTGATGTTCATATCCATTTATTCTAGTTTTCTTTCGATAAAATAGCATATTTTCAGGTGCAGATATTGGCTCTCTCTATCATGCCGTGTCTTATATTCAGTGGGTGCCAATAGCGCGCAACATGATACAAGATAGTCAATAGCTTCTGGATATTTATTATAGAATCTGCATTTTGGGTTAACACAATTTTTCATTATACGTGCTTGCCAATTTCTAGTTAGCCAGCATTTGTCCTGTGCAGCAAGAATAAAACCTACGGTTTTATCTTTTAACCCTACACTATGTAACCACTGAGGGAAACGGGGTTTGTCTACTATTATAATTATTATTGTGAATGTTCTTGTTTAATAAAAAAAAAAAAACAACAACAACAAAAAAACTGCTGGAACACACAGGCAAGGGTGGTAATGAAGGCGGGAGTTAAGGAATAACCTTCAATTGTAAGAAGACAAAATATACTGTTATCAGCAAAAGGAAGAGCTTATGAAATGAAATACCTATTGGAGATGTAAATATCCGTTAAGTACAAAAAATTTAAATAATTGGAAAGTAATTTTACAGAGAACGGAATTTATGACACGGAAATCCAAAGGTTTAGTTGAATAGCAAAAGAGGCTTTCAAAAATTACGTTACAAAAGCGACGGCTACTAAAGCGTTATGCAATGTTAATCCTCCTGTACGGCAGTGAATATTGGACAATTTCTTCACAAATGAAGAAGAGACTTGATGTAAGAGCCATTTGATTCCGCAGGAATTTGAGAATACCATGGACTGAACATGTGAGCAACGACAAAATTTTAAGTAAAATGAATACAAAAAAAAACACTTGTATTTAGAATGAGAACGATAGAACTGACATGTTTGGTGCACATAATGAGGAGAGAAATTTGAGAATCTGACACTCGTAGAACGTAAGGCAGGCGGAACAAATCTAAACAGCGCGCAACCTACATAATGATTTTTTTTTTTTAATGGATGTTACAACAGGGATTGATTTGGTTTGTTTTGTTTTACGGTATATCAACCTCAATGGGTCATTTAAAGCCGACAACTTTTTTCCTGGTAATATTTTTGTTTTGTCAAAAATCTATTTCTGGTAATATTTTTTCCTCAAAAAATATTACCAGAATATGTAATATGATTTTAATATGATTACGCTGGTAATATGATTTTAAAAATATATTGCTGGTTTAAATATTTTTCAAAAACGTATTGCTGGTAAGAGTTTTTCTTCTTCAAAAATTTATTTCTGGTAATAAATTTTACAAATTACTTCTGGTATTAGAACCTAGTTTTACACTTTCATAATTCTTTTTTACCGCAGTTTCGGGGTTAACTATTTGTCCATAGCTGGGATCCTAACAGGTGCTACCACCCCTTGTCAGGATGGATCTGGGAACACCAGCAATTAAGAGGTGGTTTCACGCTCTTGAAAGCCTCCTGATCAGAGGCCTTGCTGTTGGACGTAGTTTATCGTCTTACGCTGGATGCGGATATAGCTTATCGACATACCGAGGACGGACACGGATCGGAAGAGGCAGCGAAAAGACAAAACTACAAATGATAGGAAGTTGTGGAAAGCCATTTTTGCCTACGTCATTTTGGGAAAAGATATGGATTCATACCCGTCCCAAGTTTATTTGTGCGCAAGTGAATATAACGAACCCGGCATGGATTGGAAGTATTGTCAGCGATTTCAAATTCAGAGCCATTATCTACAACACCCCACGAACATTCAAGAATCGAATACCTGTTATTTCCAAGCGGATGGCCATCTAGGTGTTGGCCATTTTTGAACTTGTTTAATTTCGCTGATCGTATGAAAACCAGTGTTTCAATGTGAGGCATAAGTCTTATATCATATAGGCTTTTTACCTGCATGTAGCGAAACACATTTTGCCAAAAAATTAAAGTAAATATTCCGATACGAAAAGAGAACTAAATAATTCAGTTAAGAGTCCAAGACCTCGTCCAGTGACTTGCTTATCTGGGAGGAACGAGCATGAGAAAAATAAACAATTATTGAGCATATCATGAAGTAGGCGGAAAATACAAAACGTATGAGTTGCTCTAAGTTCAATGTCTGGTAAAATAATCGTTCACAGAGTCAATAAAGAAACAAATAAAAAAACTTTTCTTTGAGTATTAGACATCTATTGGAAATCGATTATTGACCAAATGGAGTCGAATGTTAAGAAAAAAAGAAGAAAATTAAAAAGAAAGAGACGAGTAAAAAAGAAATGGCAAGGCTGTGATGCGTATTGGTAAGGATTGGCAAATCCCCAAGGAAATGATTGGCGGGAAATTTACTTTAATGAATTTATTTATTTGCCGATATTTTATGTCATTTTTTCCGTTTTATACTGAAAAAGAACAAGAAGCGTATGACGAGCATGGGAAATAAAGAAAAAGCTAAAAAAGGGGGAAATAAACAAAGTGAATAGAAATAAAGACAACGGAATGCAGAAACAAAAATATACAAAAGATCCTTCAATATAAAAAGGCCAGAAGCAAAAGAAAACAATAAGAAAACGCAATGTAAAAAAGTGGGAAAAATGAGGAAAAAAATCTTAAAAAGAAATACGATTGGATAATAAATGAAAGATTTAGGATGACGGGTAATTAAATCATTTTTTTTCATACATGTCTTGGCCAAATGTGTGTATAGATAAGTATAAATAAATGTCTTTCCCAAAAACAACGGCAATAGTGGCAATCATTTTACACCAGTCTTGATACGTAGACACATGAATGCAACATGACGTAGAAACTATTGTTTCAGACCAAAATATTTATACTTCATCATCATTCCTTTTCAATGGACTTCATTCTTTAGAGAAGGCAAATATAGAGATACATGACCGCTTGCTTCTTGAAGGAACATGATATTAATACCTTCCCCGATAATTATTTTGGGAAAAAACTTTTAATTTTCAGACGATATTTTATTTGCTTTTCATCTAGTAACTAAGCAACTGAGGCACCTTGAAATAACCTAGTTGTGCCTAACACTTCTATCAGACGTATGAGTTGACAACTGGACACGTTCCAAGATCAGAAAGTCATAAAAAAGAGTCAAGTTTGACCTATAAACAAGTCTATCGGGTTTTCGAACGTTAAGATTTTGACATGTTTATTCATTAGTGTCTAAAAATACACGTTCTGTAAAAACGTATATACGCATCTACGCCCGGAAAGGGGTTACTGAATAAATGGAACGTTTACTCAAATACCAATCTCCACTAATAATAGCATTTAAAGTATTATAAAAAATGTGGGTTTGTGCAAACGTAGTCGTTCATATTGTTGTGCTAATAATGAAAATGCAGTAGGTATTCATCAAGAAAACTATCCAGCTCATATATTGCCAGTTTTCTGCTTGCAAAACAAGAATATTTTGTAACAAAGTCATGATATAAGATACACAATGATTATTAAAGTAATAACGGTCAACTAGGCTACATCACTGAGTATTATCCTTCGCTGAGATGCGTTCATTTTCTGATTGGTTAAAAATTCTTTATGCGGCTCAGGGTGAAACAAAGTTATTTTTATTAGTGGAGTGTTTCAAGTTGAAATGCACATATACAATTGCAGGAATCCCTCAATTGATGAACTTTTCTTCAAGCTGATTTTGAAGGTTTTAATAAGAAATTTCTGATGTTTCATTAAAAAAATTGGATGATTTAATTAGATACAGAAATTTACATTTATTAAAAAAATATCGAAATATAAAAAATGCATGTATTTATATGGACAAATTATAAGTAAATTTTTCTGATTAAAATACTAATGATTATAATGTTTGGAGAATTTGAAGGGGCAATTTCTCAGTACGGCCAATTGTATAAAGAACAGAAGAATACCATTCGGCTAACCAATCTGAATAAGTTTTACATGAATAAATTAGATTAATATACATTAATTCATAACATTTTTGTATCTTCTAATCTGTACCTATATTTTAACTAAAAAGTATGCAAATTAGAAATTGATTGTGAATGAAACCAAAATTCAAGGTACAAATTACATAATTTCCAATCAGTTATTATATTCAATAAATGCGTTTCCAATTAGTGAATATCTTTTAATATTCACATTAGCCAAACTAGTCAAAGGATTCCTGTATTTTTATGATTGCGTTTATACAAAGCCCTGTTACCCTCCTATGGTTTGTACCAACATGATGGTGTAAGTCTCTATAAATCCAATAACCTAATAGATAAGCATAAACAGTAAAAAAAAAAAAAATCACTGGGTTCGATGAATCATTTTATTTAGAAAAATACCGGCTTAGTAAATCCCGAGCTAAAAATAAATAAATTCATAAATAAATGAATCTAAGAAAAGGCAAATCAATAAGCCCGGATCAAATCGTAACAGAAACCCATAAAGAACTAATCTGTTCAATGTAAATAATAAATAAAAATAAATGACAAAGTGTAAGGTCGGTCTGAGCAATATATATATATATATATATATATATATATATATATATGTGTGTGTGTGTGTGTTTGTGAATAAAATGTCAAACTTCAAAAGGTTTCCTTTGGATACAAATTATTCACCACTTTGAGTGGGAGAAAAGATTAAATAAAGAACGTTCTTCCCCAAAGACATGGAAAATAAAAGTCAATTATGTAGAATGATTTAAAGAGAACATCTCAATACTATGTATCGACATTTAAAGAAATACAACGTAAAGGTTCTACGTAATGTTGTCTCGGACAATAAATATATATTAAATACGTGCGAACTCAGACGTCTTCCAACAGTTGCAGCGATATAGATTAGAATTACTTAAAGACATGCACACAGATATACATTCAAGTAAGCGTAAAATAGACAGAGTCATATACCTTCAGACAGTTTCACAATGATTTATGTTGAGATGTAGAAAGAAAATGTATCTTAAATATCGGCGAAGTGACACATAATGTGTAAAAGACTACATATTCGAAATGCATATATAAAAAAGTATAGATGTGTGCGTATTAGTGAATATATATATATATATATACATAAATAACTATGCGAATATATATATATATATATATGTATGTATATATCTTCACATTCAGATCTATATATATATATATAACTACATAAAAAATTTTTATATACATCTACATATATATATATACACATACATACACATTTATATATATATATATATATATATATGTATGTATATATATATATATATATATATATATATAAATACATACACATGTATATATATATATATATATATATATATATCAATACATACACATGTATATATATATATATATATATATATATATCAATACATACACATGTATATATATATATATATATATATATATATATATATATATATATATATATATCGATACATACACATTTATATATACATCTATATGTATATACATATCAAGTATGTGGTGCAGTTCAATTTACAATACATGAATCATTCATACAAAAAACAAAATGTCGAGAATACATCCTCGCAAAAAAATTTAATAAAGTACATTAACACCCAACCTGTATATGAATGTTATGATCCCTCAGAGGTATTATGAGATGAGGTATTATGTACATTATTTACATTATTCGGACTATTGTCCTCATCTTTGTCGCCATATTTATCACAACGTTTCGGCCGTTTTTTCCGGCCTTCTTCAGGTGGTTGGAATTTCGAACTGAACCCTGTTTTAGTGCCATGTGCCATGTTTGATTGAGATATCTCTTGTTAATTTCCCTCTAAACGTTCTCCACTGCCTTAACCGGGTATTGAACTCACACTCTTTAGGTCCTATCACTAGATCTAATCAACGCCTTTATCCACTGTGCCATGAGGACATCTGGGTATGAATTTCTGGGTATTATAAACCTAATGTCTTCAGTGCTCATATTGCAATTTTGCTGTTATCATTCCATGTTTTTACCAGAGCTCATATTGCAACTATGTTGTTATCATTGCTTTTCTCTGGCACTCCTTATTACCGGTTACCATATTGTATTTATTTCTATGATTGGTCGGCTCAGGTGATTTTTGTGGCCTAGCATATATGCTGATTCCTTAAGTTTACGAATTTTCCAATGGTTTTCCTTCTCTATGATCTCAACATGATCCAACTGAGGGGGGCGATCTCCCTTCTCTCTCCATATGTCGTCAGCCACGCCTGATTTTTCTACTTCCCCTCATGTTACAGCTTTCTGGTGTTCTTGAAGCCTTACCTTGAGGGGGCGGCCTGTCTCTCCTTTATATTCCTTTCCGCAGCTGCACGGGATAGCGTACACACAGTCTTTAGTTATGTTCTCTTCTATGGGGGGGTCTTACTCGGGAGAGATATCTGCGAAGTGTCGATAAGCTTTTGAAATAAACTTAATAAAGTACATTAACCCCAAAGCTGTACACGAATGTTATGATCCCTGTTTATACATTCCAGTTGTATAAAGTCTTTTAAAATTAGAAATTGATATGCTGCCATACAAATTCAACAAATATCAGTAGTTCTATGCACAATATTTTGCGTCTTATAATCATTAATATTTACACAATTTACATGTTAACTATTTTCCCAATCTTTGTTGTTTTTATAACAACCCGGATCGGCATACAGCTGATGAAGGGCGAAAGCCACAACAACCGAAAGGTTGTGATTACAGCAGCAAAGATGAGGACAATAGTCCGACTATAAATAATGTAAATAAACATTCGAAAAATCCAAACAGAAATTAATATTTATATTGTTAACTTGGTTTGGATTTCAACTTGAAAATTATTTCGCTTCAAAATGGATGTCTGATTCGTGTGCTGATGAACAGAACAGCAGCTGTGTTGAAATTTTCTAAACTGAAGTTGATATTCTATTCTCTGGGAAAAAAATGTAAAATATAATTAGGTTAGAAAATATTAATAAGTTGCAATGAAAAAATATCATCTGTACAGTTATCAAGAAGGTTGTATCCCCAGACAAAATATCATAGATTTTATGTTTTTGCTAAAATTAATACACGTGGCTGATTGATAAAATATATCTAACAAAATTTGTCCAAAAAACCAAAATATTTATCATGAAAATTATTTTCTATTTGGATATATCTGCTATATATATATATATATATATAGGTATGTGTGTCTGTCTTATTTGAGCAAGTATTTATCATTTATGAAAGTCTCTCGTTGAAGTGCAATGAAATATCTTTTTAAAAGTATTTTATTTAATACTTCTACAGATTAGAGAAAAACCCAAATATTAGAAAAAATATCCTGTCAAGCAAAAACTTCGTTTTTTGCTACAAATATGCATTACCCCCTTATATATATATATATATATATATATATATATATATATATATATATATATATATATATATATATATAGGTGTGTGTATGTAGATATAGATATATGGAGTTCGCATTAATCACCGATATTTGCACACTTGGAACAGATTTTGGCACGCATTTTATATGAAATGCTTTAAAAAGACTGGGAGAAAGATATATTAATGTATCTGGTGTTAACACGAGTGAATGCTTGAATTTACAATTAACACGGTAAATTTGATAGATGAGATTCAATTTTCAACTATATAGATATATTATTAATAATAATTTCTTTTAGATTCATCGAGTTTGTCAGAATGATTTGTTAAAACCAAACGTAGAATCAGTGGGTCCAGAAAAAGTATACATATTATTTTTTTTAATAAGAAGATAAATATTCCTTTAAAAATATCGAAAACTTGGTTGGTGTTAATTTGGCATTCAATAAATAAAATGTTTCTTCAGATAATTATCAGATATTAATCTGCCTATAAACAAAATGAAGACAGTTACACTGCTATTTGATATCTACCTATATGACATTGAATATTAAAAATTTACTCTTACATGAAAAGCAAATAGAAGCGACAGATTAGAGATGGTTACCCAAAATACTAGTGAGAAAAAGCGACAACGAGTGAGATAAAACAAAATGGAACCGAAAGAAAAATTTACAACTAAAATCAAAAAGAGAAAGTTGAAATTTCTGAGTCTTATGAAGAAATAAAGCTTAGAAATTTTAAGACTCAGAGGAAATATTGACAGACCAGCTGAAAACAGTAACCTACCTAGTGATTTATTCAAATGAATGGCAGAACAGGGAATAGGAGAGCGATTTTGCAATACTTAATAATTGGTTTAGATTTGCAAAGTGTCTTTTGCTATTTCAATAGGCCTTCGGATTTCAATGTTGCGTTTTTAGTAATCTACTGACATACTGTTCTTAGTCAAATTTCTTTACTTGATTCTGACCTCTCAAATATAAGCTCGACTTAAAGTAGTTAGTGATAGAATGTACAAGGAATAAGATACGTACCTAAAATAAGACATAATATAAGAATATAATGATAAAAATGAATGAAAAGTGAAAGGGTAGGTATGATATCTTTAAATATTTATGCATCTGAATATTTTATACAATATTCTGATATTTTGATAACGGGTTTTCTATTGGTATCACTTCCTACGCCGCCTATATATTTGCTGCTAAATTTCCAATTGTTTTTCTTTGTTGATTATTATTATTATAATTATTATTATTGTTGTTATTATTATTTCCATTCATTACTTTTGTATACATATTTCAGAGATCTAAGGTCAGAAATGGCTTCATAATATTTTTCTCTCATCATTTTTTGAAAAAACGCAAAAGCAACTAAGATCACACACATTTTACATAGACAGAGCTCATTGTAATGCGTGAGATATGTATGTGAGTACACTTTTTTGTATTTCTGTAAGGCATAGACTACTAGGAATCCGTTAAATATGACTTTCAGAATTTTTCCCAATCAATCCGAGTGCTCCAACTACAACTGGAATTATTGAAGTCCTCATGGGCCACATCAAGATAATTGTATTTTGATAGATTTTTTAAAATCTTCAAAGAGACATTATAATCTGCAAGGATGGCCATTTCAATAATCAATCACAATCTGTTCTTGTAGTCTTTGATAACCATGCCTGAGAGATTAGCTTTGATTGTTATTGATGTGAGTATTGTAAAACCTATTAAAATGTCAGAGTTTATATCTCTGTGACCAGTCCTGAATGATGTTCATACGAGTTTCTTATAGTTTCCTTCGTGTAAACACTGCAGATTTCCAGTAAAAGGATATCACAGCCGAATTTTATATTCAATAGGTGCTAACACCGTGTAACCTCATACAAGATGATTAATTGATTCTGGATATATGTTAAAGAATTTCCATTTGGGTTCAACATAATTATTCAGTATGTGTACTTGATAAATTCTAATTAGCAATTATTGTTTCGATGAAGGAAGAATAAAACCTTTCATTTTATCTCTTAATCCTGCAGTACTTAATCCCTGATGTGTCTGGGCTTTGTCCACGTCAACATATTTGGTACGGGAAGAGTAGTGACCATGAAGAGGCTTATTTTGCCATCGTTTCTGCATTTGGTACATTGCATTTTCTTTTGCTTTCTTTTTTAGGTTCTTTTTCGCTGCAGTAAGTGTATTGTTGTTTATTTGCACTGCTTCACCCACAGTAAACGCCCTTTTGAAATTATTGGCTTCCTTGGTTACAGAATAAATTTTGTTATACCTTTCATGTTCTTTGACGCTGATCATCAACCAGTCTTCTGTAGATTCCAGGTATATTTGAATACCGATTGATGTGGTATTAATAATAATAATAATAATAACAATAATAATCTTTTCTTCATCAGTTGACATGTTAACAAGTGTGTTACTCCCTGCCCTTAGAACAAATAAATAACGGACATTTCTGTTTTGATTGCGGGTAAAGACAGAACAAGGAAGTTATATCAGAGGTGATATTTGGTCTTAGTGAGAGAAAGGAATAATCCATAATAAGAAAGAAATATCTATAGAATGTAGAGGAGGCGATACAGTTCTCAGGCATGTAACATCTTCTTGAATTATATGGAAAACCTGTCAGTCGTGAATCTTTTAATTTGTACCCTCTTACTTCTTTCAATAATAAGCTACACTCGTATTTATGATATTTATTGCCATAATTCTTCGCTGAAGTGAAGCTGAAGTATTTAACCATACAAGAGGGGAATTGCCATGCGTATTTAGAGTCATTACACTTGCAATTAGATTATTCAATCACTAAATCCAGAATGATGATTTATCAAAAAAGAAAAAAAATCAATCTAAGAAACAGTAAAATAATTATTTTTATTATTTTTGAGTGAGAAAGGAACGTGTTAAAGAAATAAGGTTAGGATACAAAAAGATGGGGCCCCAAATTCTCATCATTGCACCTAGCCACTATGATAGCTAAAGGAATATTAACTGAAATCCATCTTAATTCCTGAGAGGCACGCCTCCTGGAGCATAAAATAATTTATTATTCCGAGAATATCCCTGTGAAAATTTCAGTTTATTTTTTTTAATTATTATTTGGATTTACTTATAAAATTAATGATTAAACTTATAGCGAGTGCTACGACAATAAAATATCTGTATAAATTTCCCATTTGTATCGTTAAATAATTGAACTTAAGAAGCTTAACAAACTATTTCAGTAACAATCATAAATAATGGAATACAAATGAAAAGATTTGAAATTGAAAACGGTTTTCTATTTTGCTGAAACAGACGTTAAATAAATTTATCTTCCATACAGTCTTTCTTAATTTATTTCATTTTCTCAGTGAAACCAAGTACCCTCTCTGATATACCTGTTTATTATGGGACCGGAAACTACCTACACAATAGACTCTTCCAGGCCTATATTAAGTAGGCGACATAGCACTCTAGAGAGTGACAGAGTGTGACAGTGAGAGTCTAGTACGACTACCAGTATTGGACATTAACATATAGTAAGCTCCGCTTACACTATCTCTGTAACCGGTTGTTAATATATCTTTCTTACATCTAATCCGTGTTCCGTGTTTTCCTTCTGTGGTCCCAACTTTGGCCCCACATCACTGTTCCGTCTTTCCATGCTATGAAACTGGAATAATCTGTTATTCATGAAGTATTGTTTGAGAGTAACGTACATACGTGCTAACTAAGGGAAGGGAGAATATAATTGGTATTATTATTATTATTATTATCGTTTTTGATTTTATTTAATAAAATCTCTCACAGAAGTTTAAGTTAAAGTGCATTATTGGAAAATTAAACAAGACTCAACTTGGTTTGAAAGACAAATTCACCAATATATGAGCAAATGAAATAAAATTAATCACCTCTTCAACGTCTTTAATCTTTGAAACTCAGTATCATAAATTATTTTGATTAGCTAGATTTTAATGCACAACAGTATAACATCAGACTACACAAGACATAAAACTGTTCTCATTTATTTAACATATTGAACTTAAAATTCCGTTTGATGTCATTCGTTATTCAATTTATTTTTTTTATTTAATCCATTTTTCTTCGTAAATCTTGATCTGCTATTTTATCTCAGCACATCCTGCAGAGATTCTTGTTGTTGATTTTAATTTCTTACTTTATTTCTTACGTTTATCCATAAATTAAATGTCCATTTATATTTTTGTTTAGTACACGCGTTTCAAACATCTTTTTCTTTTTTTTATTACCGATTATTTAAGCTTTTTGAAATCATCCACGGAAAGTATTGCACATTTTCGAATTTCCCACGCTATGTTTCAAGAAATTTTAACAGTGTGTATTTTCCTTTGTCAATATTTGTTTTAAATTCAATATTCTTGTATTTAATATTGATAATAACTTCCCTAATATTTTATCAAACAACTTCGTATTTTTTTTTAATTTACAACACAAACAAATATATATATATATATATATATATATATATATATATATATATATATATATATATATATATATATATATATATATATATATATATATATATATATATGTGTGTGTGTGTTTGTGTGTGTATAAAGTTTGATTGAAGACGACTGAAAAACACTGCAATTCGTGCAAATGTTATTTTAAAGGTAAAACATGTTTGAGGAGACCCCGATTTTTTTTCGTAATAAGAATTACCTCTAACGGTCGGCACACACACAAATGTATATATGTATGTCTGTGTGTTTGTGCACGCGCGTGCCCGGGCGTGTTCTAGGGCATATAAATACAGTTTAAAATTGCCATGTTTATAGTGGAATTGCGCCTAACATCGGCGAGACAGCTTTTATTGTTATTGACAGTATTTACATATATGTGAACACTGCATGGGACTGTCAGTTTTACCCTTAAATACAACCTTCTGACTGAATCACACTTCGTCTGAAGGTCTTTTCATATATCTGACTTAACATCACTTACAGGCCTTCACCAAAATTTATACTAGATTGTATAATAGGCAACATTGTTTTGTCAGTAATTTTGCTTGTTTTCGCTACATGCAAAAGTTGTGTTCTTTCTAGAAAACGAGAAACACAAGTTTTGATTAAATGCTTCCTAGCGGCAAAGCGAGAAAGAATTGAAAAGCAATTTAAAACTTGAAATTTTGCAGTTAGCTTAGAGCGTGTTTCTTTTCTCCTGATGAGAGAAAAACTTGAAAATACTAAAAGATTTTGCGCATTTCGTTTCACATAAAAATTATAAGAATGTTTTCATTCATCAGTGTTACAATTGTATCAGAAAAAATATCATCAGAGTCCATCTTTCAAATTTATAAATCTACCAATCGGACATGCATTGAATACTGGTGTCATATCTGGCCTGATGCTCCTGATCTCGAGTTTCTAGACAATATCTAATGAAGGATCTGTAATGTAACCGATCCTTACCTGGTATATCCTCTTCAGTCATTTTATAAACGACGTGACGTGACTCCCTTCAACTTACTTTTTCACAAATATTTTCTTGGAAACTGCTCCGACGACATTTTTTCCCCTGGTGCCTCGACTGCATGGATTTAAGTTTGCCGCTGGAATGACATCGAGTTCCCAGCTGTTTAAATTTGAATTAACTAAATGCAACAACCACTTTTGCTCCAAAAGTTTATTTCCTTGCACTTCCCACCTGTCGAACGCTCTTCCATTACACGTTTCCTTGACAAATGATATATTCAAAAAAATTAACGTCAATCCTTATTTTCTAGAATCCCGTTCATCATTGGTCGTTTACTCAATCCTCCCTATACTTAGTCTTTGCGCTCACTTTCACTTTCTGTAATCCCCTTTGCTCTTGCAGCACTTCCGCTTTTCTTGGGTGAATATATATATATATATATATATATATATATATATATATATATATATATATATATATATATAATTTCAAATTATATAAAATTTATAACTATAATATATATATATATATATATATATATATTAAGAAATGGACAAAGTCCGACATTTATTTATTAAACACATTTTATGTTTAACGTTCTTTTTTATAGATACAAGTATTTAAGTAAATGCTCTGTTTATAATAAACAGTATTAAATAACATTTAGGAGCGTTCGGTAGACAAGGTCGAATTTACTGCTTATGAATTCGACCTTGTCTACCAAACGGTCCTTTGTGACCGAGAGGTTAGGCACGTCAGCGTAAATGAGGGTTTCGTATAGGATGCAGGTTCGAATCCTGTCAAAGGACGAATATTTTCTATGAAAATTTCTCGGACATTCTGGCCGGTAAATGTTATTTAATACTGTTTATTATAAACAGAGCATTTACTTAAATACTTGTATCTATAAAAAAGAACGTTAAACATAAAAATGTCTTTAATATATATATATATATATATATAGAGCTCCACCCCAACTAGTAATATATTTATTACTAGTTGGTGAATAATTATGTTTCTTACAGTGTTATGACTATCAACAAAGGATTTCATGTTTCCACTATGCTACGATTATTAAACTGTTCCCTTACTATGGTGGATTTTATAAAATAAAGAAACTGAGTACTTAATTTTTGCCTTGTGTGCATATACATGTAATGCTATATCGCACACAATCAATAAAGACATTTTCTGCACACACATTGCCAACAATAATAGTGTGACTCAATACTATTTAGAGTGGGTTGCAAGCGCAACTAAGATTCTGCGTATCAAACAGAACAAAAATTTAAGGAAAAAAAAAGCAAAATTAAAGTAAAATTGATTTGGTTATAAATATCGAAAACATTGTCAATGACATAAAAACAAATGCAACTTAAATTGTCACACGCCGTTTAAAAAAAAATAATGACTATAAAATTAGCGTCATGACATGATTAATTTTAACTATGAAATAATTTAATTTTAAATGTTAATTAAATTTTATTATTCAATTTATTGCTGCTGTATAGGTGTAGACTAAACAAATTTAACTCAAAACCATATGACTAATTTTTTAATGTGATTTCACTTCAGGACGTAGGTTCTTGTCATTAGACACTGCTTCCAATTTGTTAATAAGTGAAATTTTTAATGTGCTGATAAGTAAATTAGAGTGAATTTATTCCGATTCCAGAATAATTTTGTATTGTTTATTTCCCCTCCTCCAAAGGCCGCCAACCAAGACAAAACGGTCCCCCTCTACCATACTAATGGTCTCATATGCATTGGATTAAGAAGCAATTGTTTCTCAGTTTTTTCTACGCAAATTAGTATTAAAGAGAAAGCAATATTAATTTCGTAAAAAGACACATACCTTTAAACGACCTCCATATATATATATATATATATATATATATATATATATATATATATATATATATATCACTTAAAACGGCTGTCTACGAATATTTAATTAAATCTTCCTTGTAGGCTATTTTCAAAAAGATGCCTGAAAAATAGTTCGCTGTTCAAATACACACAGACACACACACACACACACATATATATATATATATATATATATATATATATATATATAGAGAGAGAGA
The DNA here is from genome assembly GCA_903632075.3 of Acanthosepion pharaonis. Classification (NCBI taxonomy): domain Eukaryota; kingdom Metazoa; phylum Mollusca; class Cephalopoda; order Sepiida; family Sepiidae; genus Acanthosepion; species Acanthosepion pharaonis. The sequence continues at coordinate 466,532 of CAHIKZ030001034.1, forward strand.
GAGAGAGAGAGAGAAGAAAGAAAGAGAGAGATAGTAAGCTATTCTTAAAATCATTATTATAACGCGCTAATTACTGACATTATATAACAAGAAATCTATTGCAATCATTCGACAACAGTATATGTAGACTGGAAAAATGCCTGAAACAAGGACATATCGCCTAAATTTCTTAAAGCATAAATGTTTTCCAGAAAATGAATTTGAATAAACCTAAGTTAACAAATAGATTTTGAAACGCCAGTTATGTGCTGACGATATTTTATTTAAAGCTGATTTTAAAAAATCCGAAATATTATGAAGAACATGAGTTACGTCGTAGGTTTAAAAATCAACATAACACAAAATTTATTATTCAGTTACAATATTTACAAAGGTTCATAGAGAAGACAAAGAACTAGAAATACATTAATGTATTTCTACCAATATCGATCAGGATATCAATGTGAAAACTGTGAATGATGATGGCTGAAAAAAAAAAAAAAAAAAAAAAAAAATGAAAACAAAAATAAAATAATAAATAAAATAAAAACAAAAACAAAAATGAAATAAAACAAAAATAAAAACAGATTGACAATAAAATATAAAAACAAAAATAAAACATAAAAAAAGCAAAATAAAAATATAAAACAAAACAAAAAATACAAAAAAGAACAAAAATAAAATACAAAAATAAAAACAAAAATAAAAAAGCAAAGAACAAAAATAAAAAAATAAAAATATGAAAAATAAAAATACTGATACAATGAGAGACATCTTGTTTGTATGCCAAATACGTAAAGTGTATTAATCATATATTGTTACAGTTATCGCACCGAGTGTTACAATACGCACATTTAAAAAGTCGATTGAAAACGTAGAAAACCGCAGTGATCAATGAAAATATGAGTGATAATGTGTGGTTTGGTGCAATGGATAACGGTTCATAATGATAAATCGGAGAGACGAGTTCAAATCCTAGTCGGGTTTGTTATATTCACTTGCGCGCAAATATCATAGGTAAAGTTATAAAGCTCCCAAGTTATTTGTTGAACAGCAGAACAGACTAGTTACTGTATCCTTTATTGGCAGCAAGTCTACCTAAGAAAGTAACGGTAACCTACTGCGGGAAAATATTCTGCCGAGAGTGTCATGAATCGAAAGAGAGATTTTGGCACTAAGTAAAGAGGAAAATGTGTTATCGGATAACTAGCTGGGAACTGATTACATCAGCACTATTGATGAAGATCAGAAACAATGTAGCTCCATGGATAGACCACTGAATTAATATGATATGAACTAAAGTCATGTCGATTCAACCCGACCTTCATTACACGAGTTGTTTAGAATTATTGGATTAAGACAAATATGTGTACAGAGATTGTAGCCTTTGACCTTGTAGCCAATATGCCAAACACTATCTAACGTCTTTGAGATATTTAGGGCCTTAGCTCGGTTTTTGCAGTTCCTATCTAAACTCTGATAAACAATTTAAGTGATGGCTGTTAACACATTGGTGGTAGACCTGGAGAAACAGCCATACTGCTTATTCGAAAAAAGGTCATATGCTTACCCGATTCGACGTTGATTAGAGGTTTTAATACATTGCCAAAAAGAGTTAAGAGCATAAGGGTGAAGATGATTCCACACCGTTCGTAAAGGCAATAATTTTCGAGGAGGATTTCCAATAATTTGGTAATCAAGAAGTAACGAGTTATTTATTTTAAAATTGGGAGAGAACTGGAGCCAGTTCAAGTGCACATATTTGGTGGAATAAATTTCTTGGATATCTTCGAATCGGGAAGCATTTCGAGAAGTTAACATAAAATTGATCAATTAATAGATATAGTGACAGGCCGGATACAGAGCAAAAATAAACGATAACAGGTGGAGCAATGGGTATTAAATGGAATAGAAGTGGCAGAGAACAGAAAATGCACGGTAATCCTGGAAAGATTTGATATATATATTTTTTTACCAGTTTTTTTTACCAGTAGAGATCTCCTTCCTAAAATCAAAGGCAATAATAATAATAATAATAATATTAATTTAAAAAGGCAAAAATAGAGAGAAAAATTGAGCAAATCTGATATGAGATATCGATACTAAATGAGATTTCAAGAAATTCAAATGATTCAACACGTAGATGCAAGATCAATCGGAAATATAAATGTAGAGCACTAAATGAAATTTCACCAATCCAGGAAATACCTAAACAGAAGCTGCAATTACGAGCTCATAGAAAAAGACGATCTGAAAAGCGTTGTAGGTTCTATCGACAAAATAAGATATTCCAAACGGAACTCAAGAAGTTTTACAGGGAAATTGAAAATGCATTTATAGAAGTAAAAAAAGTCACACTCTTTTTAAAGAAGCGCAAAAGTTGTAAGAAAATATTTGGTGCCGCCCAAAGGAATATATTCCCAAAGCAGGGTAGATCAAACGAGAAGAAAGAAAGAATAATGAATAAACCTGTGCAGCCATGGAAAATCCCAGAAAGGTACCGAAATTTTGGCTCTATCATTTAAATGGATCAGGTCTGCCTTGACGAACTGTACTTACTCTTTTCTCAATGAAAAAATCATTTTTGAAGCGATGTCGAATACATTCAGAAATGTTATGCATCTTTGATGATCTTCAAAAACTATCAAAATACAAAGATCTTGAAGTGAAAATCATTGAAATGTTGCACATGAAAATACCAATAATTCTAGTTGTAGTTGGAGCCCTCGAATTGATTGAAAAATGATCCGATAAACTCATTAAAAGAAATCCTAGTAGCCCATGCCTTAAAGAAACGTAAAATATTGTACTCACACTACAGCGAACACATTGCTAAGGGGTCTATCTGTGTAAAATGTATGTGATCTTAGATTTTATTTTGTATTTTTACAAAACTGATCAGTGAAAAATGTCATGAAGCCATTACTAACATTAGATAATAATGAATCATAAAATAATTCTAACATGAAATAATTATTTTACTATTCAGTTTGTTTCACTTCAGTGATATGCAGAACTTTCACGATGAGTGTAATTTTCTATTCATTTTGCCATCAATGAAGTCAGAAAAAAATGACATTTCTGCGGCTGCAAATTACATTTTTCAATTGTTGAATAATCCTTTCATTTATTGGGTCTTATATATTGATTACGTTATTCTCCTACGGCTTCATGGTTTTCGCTTTCTGTCTTTATTCCCCAAGAATTCCTTCAAAAACCTCTTACTTTTTCTTTATTTAATGCTGTTAAAGACCTCTTTAAATTTACATAATATTTGGCTATTCTCGTGCTGAGACGTTTGCGAAAGCTCTCCATCATTGTGCAGAATGCTTGAAATAAATTATTAAATCAATGTGTATTCAAACAACACCATCTCAATGTCAGATTATAGAATGGAATAAAAATAATACACCAATATAAATAAAACTGATAAGCATGCCGTTTATATTATCAAAGAATTAAAAAAAAATGAAAATTATACAAACCAATTATACGCGTATAACAAAATGTTAAAGTTCGTTAGTGATGGTTTTCTATCAGCTAAAGAAACATCTTCGAACAAATAAGGATTATCTTAACAATGTGGGATAATTAAAAACTAAAAAGATAAATATAAAAATGAAAGCGATAAAATGCTGAAAGAGATAAGATACGTTAATCAAGATATGCTGGACTTCAAAATTGAAATTTAAAGTCGATCGTTTATTTTTGATTAAAATACAAAGAATCTGCAATATTCCTGAATTGGTATCTCAACTTCCTAACCACCATAGAGTAAATTTCCTCTAACTTTTTCTATAGATATATTCACGGAGACAGTTCTGATTATCATTATTCATTGTTACCTAGAGTTTATGAATTTAATGATGCATCCTTGCCGTCAAACTAGTTCTGCGGTTAAATTCATAAACCTCCCTCCATCAATACTCGAAAGAAAGACAACAGTTACTGGGCTTGAGAAAACTATTTCCTGAAAAAAACTGTTTTATGACAAAGATTTTATAAATGCAAACCGGCGATAAATTTGGCTGCTTAATCAATAAAATGACGAATGTTTTCTTTATTAAGAAACGGCTAATATTACCATTAACATAAATACGTGTCTTTGGGAATATGCAAGTATCAGAACGGTTAAAATGTTAGTCTTTAACAACACATGGGTATTAGCTTACGGTTAAAAATTTCATCAAAGACATTTACAAGAAGGAGCGAATTTCTCATGATATGCATATATACTTATAGTAGGAACGTAGCTTCACTGTGTCCTTTCTAAAAAAAATATTTTCATGGTAATAGTCTCGACGAACTTGCCTCTATGGTACCTAGACTTGGTGAAATTAAGCGCAGTACGAGATTGGAAGCAAGGTCTTATTTTACAGTTGGAATAGATAGATGGAACCGTGAGTTCTATGATATCAGTTTCTTCTATCGCACTTTTCCTTTGTGAAAAATGTATGCCGGATTCTTGGTCCCCAATCACATTGGATCTTCAAAAATTTAAATGCAATGTTAATCGTTAAATTCTGTCTTCTTAATAAAGCAATCGATCATAAAGTTATCAAGCTGTACTATAAAATAGCCACAAAACTGCATGCGTAAAGGACTTTTGTCTATTCAATAGCCGGTAGAATAATGTGTGTGTGTGTGTGTATACAAAAATGAACCTTGAAGTTAACCTTCAAATTCGACAGCATGTTTCATGCTAAATAACGATGGCCTGACGTTTGCATTTTTCAGGAAACAGACTGTAGCCTCTTAGTTTTGATGTCAATGCGCATCTTATATTTACATTCCATCTCTCCCTGATATGGAGCACTTTAACCCATGCATATAGCATACCGTATAATTAACTCACTTTATCATTCATATATATATATATATAACGTCATCCACAGACAGATTGTTTCGCTGTTTCACAGCTCATCAGTGTGCCTAGATATCCGGTTGCCTCTAGCTAGGATCGAAAACCGACTGAATTGGAGATTCACTTTATGCGAAGAGTCTCTATATATATATATATATATATATAAAGAGAGAGAGAGAGAGAGAGTCTCGCTATATATATATATATATATTCAGACATGGAAATTATTCTGTTTTTGGTAAAATTCAGGTAGCATCAAAATTAAATGCAAATCGAAATATGTTTTTCTTTGAAATGTGTTATTGTTAACGGATACAAACTGTTGGAGTATGCAGTCGCAACGCTAAGGTTGAATTTTTTGAAAATTTTATGTGAGTGCGTTTTTTTTTACTAATATGGCAATTTGAGAATTTTATTTTTATTTTTTTTTGTTGTAGGAATTTAGCAGGTATTGTGTCATGAACTAAATTGTTCAACATATACACACACACACACATATATATATATATATATATATATATATATATATATATATATATATATATATATATATATATGATTCTGTCCCAATTCTCATTAAAAAGTTTTTTTATAAATGTACCTGGATTCATTTTTTTAATTCCTACTGGCAGACATGTTTGGAACGGTTGAGCGAAATCAACTTTCATACAGATGAAGAAAGAAACTTTTTTTCATATATAACATAATATATATATATATATATATTCCACGTCTTCATTTTATCTTCACTTTTGAAATGCATTCGTATTATTGTTATGTCATTTTCATTTGAAATGACTCTTGTTCCTTGCAGGTGTTTGAAACCTCTACTATGTTAAAATCTTTCTATTTGCTGTAAATCGTATATCAACAGACTTATACGTTTCACAATAATTCTCTTTGAATATATCTTAATACTGTGGTGCAGCGCATTGTATATGAAACCTAATATTTGCTGCTCGTAGATTATTTTTTTCTTTTGTACTAAATAACAGTATCGTCTGAAAAAGTCATACCAATGGGAATTTTTACACTTATAAAATTAGAGTGCCAGTTGGAAATAAATGCGCCGCCAGAAATTTTTAATATTTTTTTGCAATAAATAATTTTTACCGAAGAAAATGACTTCAAAAATAATAAGTGTGCCATACGAAATCAACGAGGTACCGGCGAAAAATCGTGACGGCACTTGTATCTGTATACGTTTTCTTTCCAAAAAAAGAAAATATCATAAAGAATTCAGCACATGATTTGATATATTGGATCTTTTCTGTTAATTCACGCCAAAATATTAATTAACCCCAAAATAAAAGAAATTAATATTTACTAAAATCCACATTAAATTCTGCCAGAACTCTTCCACTGCTTAGGTTGATCTTTGGGATCCCCACGAATGTGAGCAACTCTGGTGCGCACTTTCAAAGTGTGGGGTCTACATTTCCACTCACTCCGATAAATCTTTGAACTGAAATTGCAAAGCAATTTAACAAATTTTGATTTAAAATTCATATATAAGTATGCCAAAAATTTAATTAAAAAAAACCCCAAAAAACCCAAAGTTTGATTTAAAATTTATAATTTCTTGGGCTGAATTAATATTTGCGATAAGTAACTTTACATTATTTGGAGTGAAGTAATGAATAGATACGATATATTTGATTTTTGCTTTGCTTTCCATGTATTTTAATATTAATTTTAGCGCACGATTCATTTTTAATTTTTGTTGACTGGAAAACATTCATTAGTTTTAATTTATTTTTTCAAAAACACTGATATCGTTTAGTGGATTTATGACATAATATTATGATAGCATTGGTGATTATTCATACTAACCTTTCTTACACGAAATAAAATCTGATACATAGAAGAAGATTCAAAACTACAATTTATTTACATACAAATGTGAAATGACATTTCTGGAATTATCTTCAAATCGTAAACGGTGTTTATGGGTGATGTGGCACCATTTACCAAGGCAGAAAAAGAAAAGAAAGAAAAGAAGGCAAAAGAGAGGCGAGACCCAAAATGTGGATGATAAGCAGAACACTACGGCTAAGAGACAATGGATAAAGGATATTTTGATAAGTAACGAAAAACAGGTGGACTAAAGGGCTTTGGATAGATATGAAAAATTAATTGTGTCAAAAGCCGCACACGATGTGTCCACTGACCGATTTCTTTCGACGGAACATCTTTAGCCTGCGATAATAAAATTATGTTATCAGAAATGTGTACCGAAAGGAAATGAATGGGAACTTAGAAATGTTTCTTTTCGGGGCGACGTCTGGCCGTGTTAAAAAGGCCACACATTCTGATAATTAGCGATAAGATGACTGACGAAGCCCAGATGTAGAACAAGAGTTATGACCACCGCCGTTCGTATTGTCCTGTTTGCGGCTAGAGAAAATGATAACTGCGATTAAGAGGAAGAAAAGGAAAAGAAAAGATAATTTTTTTTTAGTTAGGCAAGATATTTTTTTTTCTTTTCCTGAAACAAAGCCGCGGGTTCGTCCACGCCCGACTAAGACATCATTGGTCGAGTGGTGATCACGTGACGCACGAAGGAGGCTGTCGCCGCCCATCCAGAGGATAGGTATGAGAAGCTGCTACGAAGAAGGGGGGAGGGCAGCTCACGCCCTCTGAAGTATGGTGAGAAGGTGGGAGTAAGAAAAGGCTCCCAAAAATGGGAAAAGAGTGAAAATTCCTAACCAGAAATAAAAAAGAGGATGGATATGTATTTAGAATTATCGAGGAACCCCCGACGCCGACAAACCCACCCCGGTCTTGGTCGGCGTACATATAAGCGAAGCCGCAACGAGCAGAAATCAGTTCAGCAGAGTGGAGTTGCAGCAGAGAGTTCGAAGCTCGCAGTGGAAGTTGGTTCCGCCTCGCAGATAGCTGACTTGAAAGATTCACGCACATTCCGGACTCCTCTTCAATCCAAGAACAATTTTTATGAAGAGCGACTTAGATCCAGACCACCAAAATAAGTTTTTTTTTTCGACTTTCGTCCGAAGACACACCGAAAAACCGTTAAAACTCGCCTAACGGAAAACAACGTGTCACAATCCATAGGACGGGTCGGGAGATAGACACGGTCCTATGTATCGAACAACTAGACATAAAGTTTGTTACCTTTTTCTTTGATAACTTGAACTTTTGAGTTTTCATTTTAATTTTTTTATGCATATTTGTGTGGTATCACCCCCGCTGAACTCGGTTTGCATTACGGCCCTAACCACTGATTGATCTCGTCTGCCTAAGATCAATTCACAACGTGGGTAGGGCAGACTGGAGATCAATGCAGTTACCTTGGTAACCAGGCGTTGGAAGCGAGTTGGGAACGATGAGGTTGATATCAAATCTAACCAGATTCACCCGAATCACCAAAGGTTAGAACGTCACATTTGGGTGCCGCGACCGATACCAAGCCAGTTGGTCGTCACAGGACGAGACAACACGACTGACGCGATAGGCGGACCTCAAGTTTGGAGCGGCGACACCCGAACGGAGCAGCAAGGAGCGAACAGCTGGCGCCGCGGCGAGGACGTCACAGTTGGTGCCGTGGTAGACCAGCATAGGACGTCACAGTGATTTCTTTTGAAATAGTTATGTGACTGATAGATACAAAATTATATATTTCATTACATGACATTAGTCATAGTTTACAGGAAGAAATGAAGTAAAATTTGAGAAACACCGTCCAGTTTTCGTTGAATCGTTAGATCTCTGTTTCGTTTATCTCATTGTGAAAAGGGCTCCGTTTAATGTAGATCTTTCTTGGTCTAATTGTTATGTTATTATTGACATGCTATAACCTGTTGATTTTTTTTAAATTGTTGTTTGCAAGGCATACTAACGCTTTTTGATTGTTGAAAATTAATTTTTCATTTCTTAAATGTTAAATATTTCTATTACTTCTGTAAATTTGAAATTTTCTTTTTAGATTTTTTACTTGAATTTTTTTCATGAATATTGCTGTTTCTGTGTAATTGAGCTCTCCTGGCCACTGACGTATTTCGCATATAAAAGCAGTAAAATTTCAGTTCCTCCCTACCGTGCGACGATAGACTATGGGTGGGATTTCTGACTGATGCCATATCGGACGTTTAGCTATACTGAAGCGTTGTGATACAGCGAAATAGTCTCTCTCTCATATATATATATATATATATATATGAGAGAGAGAGAGAGAGAGAGAGAGAGTGTGTATGTATTTCATGATTGATATTCATGGTCTATTAACATTAGCTGAAATTAACATTTGGCTTGTTGGCTTTTACAACAGTTTCCAGTATATAAAAATTTCATCGAAAAACTTCACAAATAAAACAGAGAATCGTTCTTTTGAGATCAAAGTGATATTACAGCTCAAAATTCTCTCAGTATCACAGAGGACACATGAAAAATAATTAATGTTGAATAATTATGTCACAATCTTATACTATTACAATTGTACTTGTCCCTCTATTTGTTAATTAGCTCGATAGTTATGTTCTTGGTCTAGCTGATAAATAATGTACTATGCCGTGTTTTGATCACGTGGAAAGTTGGAAAACATATTACTTTCTTTCAGTGAGACAATGAAAGAAAGAAAGGAAGATAGAAGTGGAGAGAGAGGGGGGAGAATTAGATTAAACTGTTAAGAACAGGTACTACACTTTGATCTCAGTCAAAATGCCGAGAAATAATGACGACTGTGATAAAATCGACATTTTCAGAGGCACACTATCAAAAAATAGAAATCGAGTAATACAATCGACGAAAATCCAATTATCACAAGTTAGATAAAATTATTATTAAGAGAAATGTTCGTAAAACTAGAAAAAATAAAAGAAAGGAAGGTAAATAAAAGGGTTTAATGTCTACTACCAATTCCTCATAGACAATGGACTATTCCGTTTTGATCGGGTGGAAAGAGAAAATACACTACTTGATTTCAGTGAGGAAATGAAAGAAATAAAGAGGAGACAGATGTCTTTGAAGGTTGTTTTAGTGAAATGGAAAAAGTTGACAATGTTAAATATTTTTATTTCTATCCAGTTCTTAAAATAACGACAAACATTCTTATTTATGGTTGTTATTGCCATATTTTGTTACAGTTTCAAGCTCAAATATTTAACGACGTTAAGATTTATCATAAAATTAACTATAGGAAAACTGAAATTTACACGGGTTATTCTTGCATGAATATATATTTTAATCAATATCTGAACATATTTTCATCAACGTAAATAAGATAGGATGATGGCTGCCACCTTGCTGTCGAGTGTTCCACTCTGAAGATGCTGTAAGAAAGCTGTGGCTATTTAAACCAGACAAAGTTGAAAACCTCTGTTAATATATCGGCAGACATCAGAAACATAATTTTGGTTTATCAGCTGACTTGCAAAGTTTTCTGCAAAAATGACATGAATTCTCAGAACTTAAAGTCATTTTGTAGTTTGTAGGTTCTCTGGTACGATGAATTCGTGTATGACAGAAAAATCATATATGCATGTATATATATAAATACATAAAAACTTTCTGTGTACGTTTCCTTGATTGGCTGCTTCCTTATGTACCTGTGGAAGATATTTTAGTCATCTGCATGGCAGGAATGACAAATGAAAAATGTAATCGATAAAGAAACACGTTACTTAACAAAAACTATCGTGACACAGAAGGTTGTATATTATTCCAGATCAATAACTATTGAATGCAGAATGTAGATGTCAAAAATATCTACATACATTCCTTTACAAACGAAAGGTATTTTACGCGTGGCTTTTATTTATTGCCTTCAAAAACTGCACAATAAACATTCGTTATACATTCAAAGGCACATGATCTTTAGCGATTCGTGGATTTGAATATGTTTTTACTGCATTTGAATAGATCTTACTGAAAATGAATGCATAGGTGTTAATATAAAAGCCACTTACAAGTATTCAGATATACAGAGATGCAATCAGGTTGAAAGGTAGATATGTCATAATGTACAGATAAATATAAAATATATTCAGAGCAGTTGGGAAGTGCAGGCTTTCAATTTCGATTTCCCAACTCTTTTCTTTGCAACTTGATAAATATTATTGTGAAGCGTTAGTCTTTATACCATGTAGCGTGTAAGACAAGAATTAACGTTTATTTTTAAATCAAGGACAGAAGAGTTTTTCAGTCAATCAAAAAGTGGAAAAAATAATTGATAGCTAGATATGAACATATAGTTAGATAGACAGATATATAGATAGATAGAAATGAAAGGATAGATAGATAGCTAGCAAGCTAGCTAGCTAGCTAGCTAGATATGAAAGGATAGCTAGATAGATAGAAATGAACAGGTTAATAGATGGAAATGAACAGATTGACAGATAGATGGAAATGAACAGATTGATAGAAAGAAAGAAAGAAAAAAGAAAGATATGATCAGGTTGACAGATATGAACAGGTTGATATATAGATATAGATAGCTATGAACAGATAGATAAATATAAGTAGGTTGATAGCTAGCTAGCTACAATTTATTACTAATTATTCTTGTGAAATATTGCCACTTATAAACGCATTTTGAGGACCGTTGCACAGGCGAATTTATACGCTCGCGTAACTCATTATACATCGCACTTCAGAACAAACATTGAAGTATCCATATATAAAGCATCATAACTTTGTGATATTTCTCTCTATGTGTTACAGTTATCTAACTTGCAGCAGCATATGATCATACCAGTAGATACTTCCCCTTCTTGTCCATTAGATATTACCTTACAAACCAATGAATGCATTTATCTAATAGAGGAATTTTATCAGTCCACAATATCTTACATGTTTTGTGGACCGATAATAAGGAAATATTCCTAACCTCATCAGGATTACAAGCAGAAAATGAGAGCTCTAGTCTATTTAATATTGTCCTAGATTATACCATGAACACATATACGAACCGACATAAGGAGATGGGAGAAGATCATTGAAGTATTCCTCACCCAAATGAAAACACAAAGCATGTAAGAAAACAGCGATCCTGATTTCCCTTGCGCAACTAATGTGTTAAAGGAGGTTATGCTAATGACACCGTTAATCATAGTTGCCATGAACGGAAAATCAACATCATCTACAAAGTGTTCGAGGAAATAAGGCTTAAGATAAAGCTTTCTAAATCAGAAACTATGATCTGGGATTGCGATGAAGGCATGACACGTACACTGGATACATCAAAAAAATTCTAAATGAGGAATTAGTAAATGAAGGGATAGATAGATTAAAACATAGATAGATAGATTGATAGATAGATTAAAACGTAGATAGATAGATAGATAGATAGATAGATAGATAGAGATAGATAGATTAAAACGTAGATAGATAGATAGATAGATAGATGGGAATGAATGGATTGATAGATAGATAGGAATGAATGGATAGATAGATAGGAATGAATGAATAGATAGATAGATAGATAGATAGGAATGAATGAATGGATAGATAGAAAGATAGATATGAAAGGATTGATAGATAGATAGATAGATAGATAGAAATGAATGGATAGGAATGAATGAATAGATAGATAGATAAATAGATAGATAGAATGAACGGGTTGATGAATAGATGGATAGATAGAGAATAGATAGAAATGAAAGGATAGATAGAGATAGATAGATAGATAGATAGATAGAGAAATGAATGATAGATAGATAGATAGATAGATAGATAGATAGATAGAAAGAATGGATAGATAGATAGATAGATAGATAGATAGATAGATAGATAGATAGAAGATGAAATGGATAGATAGATAGATAGATAGATAGATAGATAGAAATGAATGGATAGATAGATAGATAGATAGATAGATAGATGATAGATAGATAGATAGATAGAAATAGAAATGAACGGATAGATAGATAGATAGATAGATAGAATAGATAGATAGATAGATAGATAGAATAGATAGATAGATAGATAGAAATGAACGGGTTGATAGATAGATAGATAGATAGATAGATAGATAGATAGATAGATAGAAATGAACGGGTTGATAGATAGATAGATAGATAGATAGATAGATAGATAGATAGATAGATAGAAATGGGTTGATAGATAGATAGATAGATAGATAGATAGAAATGAACGGGGTTGATTGATAGATAGATAGATAGATGAAATGAATAGATAGATAGAGATAGATGATAGATAGAAATGAACGGGTTGATAGATAGATAGATAGATAGATAGAAATGAACGGGTTGATAGATAGATAGATAGATAGATAGATAGATAGAAATGAACGGGTTGATAGATAGATAGATAGAAGATGACGGAAATGAATAGGTTGATAGATAGATAGATAGAAATAGATAGAAATGATAGATAGGTTGATAGATAGATAGATAGATAGATAGATAGATAGATAGATAGATAGAAATGAACGGGGTTGATAGATAGATAGATAGGATAGATAGATATGATAGATAGATAGATAGATAGATAGAAATGATAGATAGGTTAGATAGAAAGATAGATAGATAGATAGATAGATAGAAATGAACGGGTTGATAGATAGATAGATAGATAGATAGATAGAAATGAACGGGTTGATAGATAGATAGATAGATAGATAGATAGAAATGAACGGGTTGATAGATAGATAGATAGATAGAAATGAACGGGTTGATAGATAGATAGATAGATAGATAGATAGATAGATAGATAGATAGAGAATAGAAATGAACGGGTTGATAGATTGATAGATAGATAGATAGATAGATAGATAGATAGATAGAAATGAGATAGAAATAGATAGATAGATAGATAGATAGATAGATAGATAGATAGATAGATAGATAGAAATGAACGGGGTTGATAGATAGATAGATAGATAGATAAATGAATAGGTTGATAGATAGATAGATAGATAGATAGAAATGAACGGGTTGATAGATAGATAGATAGATAGATAGATAGATAGATAGATAGATAGATAGATAGAAATGAACGGGTTGATAGATAGATAGATAGATAGAAATGAATAGATAGATAGATAGATAGATAGAAATGAAGAAGATAGATAGATAGATAGATAGATAGATAGATAGATAGATAGAAATGAACGGGGATTGATAGATAGATAGATAGATAGATAGAAATGAATAGATAGATAGATAGATAGAATAGATTGATAGATAGATAGATAGATAGATAGATAGAGATAGATAGATAGATAGAAATGAACGGGTTGATAGATAGATAGATAGATAGATAGATAGATAGAAATGAACGGATTGATAGATAGATAGAAATGAATAGGTTGATAGATAGATAGATAGATAGAAATGAACGGGGTAGATAGATAGATAGATAGATAGATAGAAATGAACGGGGATTAGATAGATAGATAGAAATGAAGATAGATAGATAGAGAAATGAATAGGGTTGATAGATAGATAGATAGAAATGAATAGGTTGATAGAATGGATAGATAGATAGATAGATAGATAGATAGATAGATAGATAGATAGATAGATAGATAGATAGATGAAGATTGATAGATAGATAGATAGATAGATAGATAGAATAGATAGATAGATAGATAGATAAATGAACGGAAATGAACGGGTTGATAGATAGATAGATAGATAGATAGATAGATAGATAGATAGATAGATAGAAATGAACGGGTTGATAGATAGATAGATAGATAGATAGATAGATAGATAGATAGATAGAAATGAACGGGTTGATAGATAGATAGATAGATAGATAGAAATGAAGATAGATAGATAGATAGAAATGAACGGTTGATAGATAGATAGAGATAGATAGATAGATAGATAGATAGATAGATAGATAGAAATGAACGGGTTGATAGATAGATAGATAGAAATAGAATAGATAGATAGATAGATAGATAGAAATGAACGGGTTGATAGATAGATAGATAGATAGATAGATAGATAGATAGATAGATAGATGATAGATAGATAGATAGATAGATAGATAGATAGAAGAAATGAACGGGTTGATAGATAGATAGATAGATAGATAGAAATAAACGGGTTGATAGATAGATAGATAGATAGATAGAAATGAACAGATTGATAGATAGATAGATAGATAGAAATGAACGGGTTGATAGATAGATAGATAGATAGAAACGGGGTTGATTGATAGATAGATAGATAGAAATGAACGGGTTGATAGATAGAGATAGATAGATAGATAGATAGATAGAGATAGATAGATAGAAATGAACGGGTTGATAGATAGATAGATAGATAGATAGATAGATAGATGAAATGAACGGGTTGATAGATAGATAGATAGATAGATAGATAGATAGAAATGAACGGGTTGATAGATAGATAGATAGATAGAAATGAACGGGTTGATAGATAGATAGATAGATAGAAATGAACGGGTTGATAGATAGATAGATAGATAGATAGATAGATAGAAATGAACGGGTTGATAGATAGATAGATAGATAGATAGATAGATAGAAATGAACGGGTTGATAGATAGATAGATAGATAGATAGATAGATAGATAGATAGATAGATAGATAGATAGATAGATAGATAGATAGATAGATAGATAGATAGATAGATAGATAGATAGATAGATAGAAATGAACGGGTTGATAGATAGATAGATAGATAGATAGATAGATAGATAGATAGATAGATAGATAGATAGAAATGAACGGGTTGATAGATAGATAGATAGATAGATAGATAGATAGATAGATAGATAGATAGATAGATAGATAGAAATGAACGGGTTGATAGATAGATAGATAGAAATGAACGGGTTGATAGATAGATAGATAGAAATGAACGGGTTGATAGATAGATAGATAGAAATGAACGGGTTGATAGATAGATAGATAGAAATGAACGGGTTGATAGATAGATAGAAATGAACGGGTTGATAGATAGATAGAAATGAACGGGTTGATAGATAGATAGATAGAAATGAACGGGTTGATAGATAGAAATGAACGGGTTGATAGATAGATAGATAGAAATGAACGGGTTGATAGATAGATAGAAATGAACGGGTTGATAGATAGATAGATAGATAGATAGATAGATAGATAGATAGATAGATAGATAGATAGATAGATAGATAGATAGAAATGAACAGGTTGATATCAGATGAAAATGAACAAATATCTCTGTATGGGTCAGTTATAACGCATTTAGTATAGAACCTAAGGAAATTGAAATTGGCTATATGTAGCTTACCGTTCACTGCTGATTGCTACAAAACCAAAGTATTAACTTAAATGCTAGTCGTCTTCTTAAATAGCCTCGTGCCTTCGATATATATATATATATATATATATATATATATATATATATATATATATATATAGCACTAAACTCATTCAGAAATTTCTAAACTGTCAGGTGTATACAACAGTTTTCTAAGATCAATGTTCAAACTAGATTTGAGAGAGTGAAGCTTGTCGGTCTTGGCAAAGACCACACTTCTAATGTTCTGGACTGACGCTAAAGAACCGCAAAGAACATTAATGATTCACAGAAATGATATCACTTGAGGACAAGAGAAAAAACTAAAATAGATATCACATGTAAGAGAAAATAATCACTGCATAATTTAGAATGTTATCATTATAGTTAATTTTGTTTTCTGAGGTAAGACTGTTGTCTGCTTTTCAGTCATTAATGGTATAAAATATCAAAAAATAATCCCCCCAAAAAAACCAAATGTTAATATTTAGATAATTCTGACAAAAAAAAATACGGTTCCGCTCAACTAATTTATATTAAATTAAAAAGCAGAAGATACTGGCTAAGATAATAACTAATGTTACTGGTTCTCATATTAAATTTCTATAAAAATATTAATATTTAATAATTTATTTATGCCCACTTGCTGAACAAAAAACGAATAATTAAATAAAAAAACATCATTTTTTTTTTAATTTAAAAAAAATAATATGTGAGCACTGATAGATTTTGCTAACATAAACCGACTTTTGAGAAGACAGACTTATTTTTCGGTAGAATCTAGAAGAAAAGATTTTCGGCAGAAATAATGCGTATATATAAAAGCTTTTCAAATAGGAATGAAAAGATAAATAATACAGTTACAAGATTCATTAAAATATGCTTTTAAATAATAGTTATACTGATCAAATCTTACAGCTTATGGTGTAAAGGTAATTTGTTAGTAATATATATAAAAGGGTGATAAGCAAATAACAGTTAACAATGTAAATTGTTTCGTTTTCTACTGATGTAAGAAGATTACACTCAGACAAAATTTAGCTTGACGTGAATTTATATAAGATTATTATTTGTTGTAATAAAAAAGATTAAGGCATTGGTAAGAATCACTGAATCATAATCTATGAAATTCACACATAAATAAATATAATTCTTATATAACAAATATAACTCCTAATCCCTGAAATTCATACATAAATAAATATAATTCTTATATAAGAAATATAACTCCTAATCCACGAAATTCATACATAAATTATGCAGTCTGCAGTCGAAAAATATGAATAAGCAGTCATAGAGCAAATCAAGGCAGATACTCACAACCTTTTTTAGAAATTGTCTGGTTGGCCATTGATTCAAAAAATAGCGGTTTATATTACGTTGCGGGAAACCAATAACTTAATTTTTCCGGTATTTGTGAACACCCCATATGTGCACACTTGCATGTACGCCTATAAAAACATTTTATAGGAAAATAGGGAAATCAATATAGACTGGAGCACCAAATATTTAAGTTAGGCATTTGTTAATTTGCTTTTCATTTGGTTTTAAATCCCCCGCAGACAAAAACTGAACTGCATTGAGTTTCTATATACTAAGATAGATAGATAGATAAAGAGAGGAATATATATATATATATATTAGGAAAGTGAGACCTGGCGGATAAACCGTATTATTCAGATTTACGGTCATGCATTCAGGCGGATCTCCGTTCGCTGCACACAGACAGAGATTTACCTATATACATGTATTCAACAGATCAAATAACAAAGCATAAGTTGACGCCGACAATTCCGTCTGGTCTACCCGAAATAGAGACAAATGCATAAACAACCCTCGCGTCTAATCTTGATCCGACACGTTCGTTTTAAGACTGCCATCCCCATTTTGTCTTCGCCCGACACGACATTCGAGAGAAAGATATTTTGTGCGCACGCGTGGTTGCTTTCAAGAGAGATACACGAAGAAAAAACTTATTTTCTTATCGATATATATAAATTGATATTTATGCCGAAAAAAGAACAAATAATATCGTCAATTGTATTTTTTTTCAGTTTTTTTTATCGTCATTATTTGTTGTTCCCTAACTATCTACAATATTATAATCCCTGCTCACAGTTTAACTTCAAGTTTTCCGGGCTGTATATCATAAGTACCAAAATTCATTTGAGAAACTGCTGCTGATACTGGCGCTCATATTATTATTTTATTTACTTTGCTTAATCTAGTTCATCTCAAAAGAAGGCGGTAAAGCCACTGAGATGCAAGGGGTTACGTGGTGTGGAAGAATTAGAAACAGGAACATTTCTAAGAAGGGACAACAGACGAGGAGTAATCAGGAGAACAGCAGATAGCGATTGACATTGCATTTAAATTTTTGCAGATTAAATTTCTCTGGAAAGTCTAGAGTGGGAATAAAGTTCAACAAGCGAGAAGTGCGGTTACATCTAACTAAGTCTTCGACAGTCTAGTACTGCGCTTAATTTTGAAGAGTCTAGGCCCTATAGCGAAGAGATCCCCCGAATAATTACCGTGAAAGTATTTATAGAAAAGTCAAAAATATGTAATCTTGATTGTTTTATATTATCATCAGTATATTTTGTTTTCTGCTATGGTCACACTACCTACCAAGTCTGCGGGAAGGACGAATGCAGGTCGTGGTGTGTTGTTTTTGCTACCCTTCATGATTTATTTATCTAAATCCCATAGCATCACTAGCGTTATATGGATATAGTTCTTGGTGTGTGGGCTGTACTTATCCAAATATTTTTTGTATTTCTCTTGAGCTGGAATTTCCAGGGATTTTTTCTACGTGTTGTGTTACTTTTTTATCATTTCTACCGAACATACTACGACTCGGAATATTCTTGTTTACAAATTTCACATTTCTTCTGTTTCGATTTCCAGGTCTTTATATTTGATTATTATTATTATTTTATTTCCATTGATTTCTGGTGTGTACACATTTCTTTCCTGATCCTGTTCAGAGACCTAAAGTCAAAAATGGCCTCATGACATATTCCAAAGACCAATGAAACATACACACACATTTTGCATATATAAAGCCTTGGTAAGGTGCGGGCTGTACTCGTGAGAATAATATTTTTATTTCTTTAAGGAATTCCTTCAGTGATTCTAATGACATATTTTCCAACCAATCTGAGGGCTCCAACTACAACAGGTATTGTTGACGTTCCCATGTGCCACATTTTAGAGATTTCAATTTCAAGGTCCTTTTATTTTGATAGAATTTTGAAGATCTTCAACAATAATTTGGCGTTTTGCAGGGACTGCCATATCGATAAGGAGGCAATTTTTTTGTTTGAGTTCTCTAATAACAATGTCTGGGTGGTTAGCTTTGATTGTTCTGTCCGTGTGTATGGTGTAGACCCATAAAGCTTTTACAGGTCCTATCTCCGTAGCTGGTTCTGGGTGGTGTTCATACCAATTTCTTTCAGTTTCCTTCTTGTAGAAGCTGCAGATTTTTCAGTGCAGATATTGGTTCATTCTGTCATGCCGATTTTTATATTCAGTGGGTGGAAATACCGTGCAACCTAATACAAGGTGATCAATTTTTTTCTGGGTATTTATCACAGAATCTACATTTTGGGCTAACACAATATTTTATTATGTGCGCTTGATAATTTCTAGTTAACAAACATTGGTCATCAGCAGCAAGGATATAACCTCCGGTTTCAACTTTTAACCCTGCACTACGTAACCACTCATGGGTACAGAATTTGTGTACACTGCTTGTTTGGTATGGGTAGAGTATTTCCTGTGAAGCGGCTTATCTTGCCATCGTTTCTGTATCTGGTCGGCTGCATTTGCTTTTGTTTTCTTTTTAAGTATTTTGCAGCTTCAGACAGTGTATTTGCTTTATTTTGTTTCTATACCCATTTGAAACTCCATTTTGAACTATTATTATTATTATTAGTAGTAGTAGTAGTAGTATTGTTGTCAATAATAATAATAATAATAATACGACGACGATGCTACTTGTTCTCAATAAAACAACTAATACTTCTGTTTCTCTTTTATCATCATCATTGTCATTATATTCCGATTTCTGTTATGGCCACATTTCTACCACATCTGTACGAAGACCTAAGGCAATTAGTTTTATTTTGTTATGGCTACATTTCATGATTTGTTTTTAATGACTACCATAAAATCACTAGCGTTACCTGGAGAAAGTTGTTCTTTTTATAATAATGATTAACCAACTCCTTTTTCTTCTTTTTCGTGCTATGGAATGGGTTTTATTCTCATAGCTCTAAAATTTTAAAATATATTGTGCCACGAAAATCTCTACTACAATGTGTCATCCTTGTACTGTTAAAAAAAAACAAAAGACAAAAAAAGAACAAAAAAAGTACAAAAAAGACAAAAAAGTACAACAAAAGACAAAAAAAGAACAAAAAAAGACAAAAAAGTACAAAAAAAGACAAAAAAAGAGAAAAAAAGTACAAAAAAAGACAAAAAAAGAACAAAAAAAGACAAAAAAGTACAAAAAAGAGAACAAAGAACAAAAAAGAACAAAGAACAAAAAAAGAACAAAAAACAGGCGTTTGATCATTGTCATAGCCATAGTCATTTTCCAGTATCATTTTTTTTTTTTTACTTTAAACAAACCTATATGTTATTGATGCTCACTTTTGTTCTAAATTAATTTTGAATTAATTCTTATCGGAAGATTTAATAACCTTTATACATGGATGAGTATAATTATTTACTCGGAAAACGAATCAGATCTATCATCATTGAATTGTTTCATAAACATAATACACTTGAGTACCTGCGCACTCGTCACATTATTAATGATCACAACGAAATGTCTAATTAAATAGATTAATCAACAATTACAATGTAAAGAAAGTGGAAAATCTGCTGATGAAAGAAATGTATTAAATCATTAAAGATATTCGATTACTCATTTCTTTTCCGCGCGAATTACGCCATCGTAAATCTGTCAAATGTGCAGTATGTCCTCAGATGCCTGTTCGTTATGAACACTAGCAGTCTTTTGTGTTTCTGTAGACAAGGTATATCATAAATTTAAATAATATGAATTAATGGTTGAGTATTATTCGGAGACATTGCATTTTATGTCATGTAAAATATGTGAGATTTCTCATTAAATAATCTATATCATTAATCATCACGCACCATATTCCATAGTCAAAATAATTACGCACTGTTACGGCAGCTAACCATAAACTACAAGAAGAGAGAATGCGTTGTTCTCAACAAAAATACAGCATAAGACTTAAGCTATGTAACGAAGACTTCAAAATTAAACAAGAACAAAAATGGAAATATTTGTAAAGTTTAAAATTTTATAAATTACACGATTTTTAAAAAGCAATCTAGAATTTTGACGATTACTCATGTTGCATTTTTATGCTTTTACCAAATAAATAGGAATAAATACATTCCGTTATAACTAAACTTGGGAAATTGAATTATTGAGTAATGTTTAAAATAAGAATTTCTGCTTAATATTTCTGTTTCTCTTTTACGTTTTTGGAGTTGCTTACAGCACAATTACGACTGTAGTGAAGACATTTAGAATGTATTAAAATGTGAATATTTTTGCTTATGAATGCTCTCTCTCTCATATATCACACACACATATATATATATATATATATATATATATATATATATATATATATATAAATTTTAGAAAAAAGATGACGTTAATTTCATTTATTTCAGTTAGACCTTTCAACTTTCTTCAAAAAGCTGAAATGAAAACTTTTCATTTCAACTTTTGGAAGTAAAGTCTGATGATTTTGTTAAATTTCTGTTTCTTATTAAATGGAATCTTTAACGGTCTTTTTTTTTATTCAAACATATCCTTCTGAATTTTACATTTCTCTCTGGAATCATCCTCCCGTTGTTCTACCCATACGGAAAAGTTTAAATAAATATATATATATATATATATATATATATATATATATATATATATATATATATATATATATATATATATAAGTTAATCGGGGATATAACCACAAGTCTATGATCCAAAACCTTTAGGAAAGAGGTAAAGGGTTATGCATTCTCCTACTATCGCCTAAGGACAATCATAATATTGAAACATGAAGCCCTTTTTAGCGATTTCAAAATATTTTTATTATAGATTTTATAATAAAAAATAAAAAATAATAAAATCTTTATATATATATATATTTATATATCTGTATGTTTTATTATTATTATTATTATTTTATTATAAGACATTATAATAAAAACTTTTTTAATTTGCTACATAAAAGCTTTTATATTTTAATACTATGATTGAACTTCCTCCGTCGATGATAGGTAACTGCTTATAAAATGATATCTTAGGGAAATTTATGAACAAATCGTGACCTCTTTTCCTAAAGTTAAAAGAAGGTGAATCAGGTCAGACATAAAAAAATAGACTTGTGAATATGTCTTGAGACAATAGGAAAACTGATGTGTTGACGAATCCAACCATATTCAACACACCAATAAAAACGATGTTTCCACACGTGTCAGTACCTGACGTAATTTTCACTTGACAATATGAATATAATTGCGTTTTCTAAATTCTTCCAGTTGCTAAGAACATTTTATTTTGTTATTAATAGTTACTCTGTTTTAATAAATTCATATCGATTTTGCCTTGAAAAGTCCACATTAGACGAAACGCGTCGACTAATGTTACAGTGTTCCTCTTGTCTTTTATATTCATAAATACTGTTTTTCCTACAGGTTAACTCTGAGAAATTCTTCACACACACATACATACATATTAATTATTTCACCGCAAATAAATCTAATAAAACAAAAAATGACGCAGGGTTACCGAGTGTGACAGAATATAGGAAAAGAATATTAATGAACGAGAACAATAAATGAACAAGAATTAACAAGACTAAAGGAAGATAATAATTGACATTGCACTTAAATTTTTAAAAATCAAACTCGACAGGAAAGAAACAAACCCGAAGAGATGTCCGCAAGTAAGTTTGATAGAAAAAATCTCAGCACAGAACTTACAGTTATATGTAGGCATTTCATCTGTAAAATCAAGAAAGATCGCTCTTAATGTAGTACTGCGCTTAAATTCATAAATCTAGGTACCATAGAGGAAAGATTATCAGAAAAATTAGCATGAAAATATTTATAAAAAATGCACTGTGAAGCCAAATTACAGTGTCGAGAAACTGACTGAAGATGAGATGCCGAGTGAGAACCAGTGATATTGCAAATTATTCTTTGGATTTTAACAATGATATTTTATATATGTTGATTGCAAGTGGTTTGACAAGCAGCTAGACTGGTGTAGTCACTTGAAATTGAAAATACCCAGCACTGAGTGATTTAATGGGGAGATATATGAGTGAATAAAATTTACTTATGCAGATGTGTTGGGCAGGTACATTACAGTAAAGTGGACTAATCCACCTGCTGCATTAGGTACTCTTTTTTAAATGAGGTAGATTAGCTGTTAATTATTTGACTTCTACAATATATAGAAGAACTGTAGAACCAGATTCCTACATTTTTTTAAAATCTTAAATTTTGTGCAAGTTAAACACATAGAGGCTCCCAACCAAATATAACAACTGATGTATTTTGATTGGTTTTAAAATATTAATTAGGTGTCGTCAACTACGTCCGAAGGTACCTACCCAAATTTTGACCTCTAGTTGACGCCATAAAATGTAAACATGTTTACGAGCCTCCCCACGTGACCAAGAGAACTAATAAAAACGAAACTTCGACGCGACTTGGTCAGTGGCCACTTAAAATATTGAACCAATTCACTTGACTTCATTGGAAATCAACACAGCAAATGAGACGAACTTTATCTTCAATGCAACAACAAACTTTGTCAACCATCTCCAGGCTTATCGTTCACTCCCAGAAAATATTCCATTTCACAAGAAGAATCTCTGGTTAATGAGCGATAACTCTATAACAATCAGTGAGTCAAGAACAATATTTTTTCCTATTTAATACACAAAAAAACATCTGTTTAATTTTCCTATAAAAACAAATATAGCTAAATAAACCTTGTCATTTTCACACATAGAGTACAGTAACTCAAATTCTTTCAGTAACACACACCAAAGAACTCTATTGTGTTTATCAATTTTGCACTATATATTATGTATTTGTTGTGTTTATAAAATATATTTATTGTTGAAAAAATTCATAATTTCTTCTACTTGATTATTTCTCTTGTTGTCTTTGTTACATTTGACATTGTAAAAATTGTAGAGGGTCAGTTTTTATTTCTATTTATAACCAATACGAATTGGCTGACCCACTATAGAACCACCAGATCATTTCCTTTTTTAAAATTGTGATAATCTTTTTTTAATCGAATTAGAATATGGGGACATTAAAAACTGCCTGTCCTTGTCTGTTCTAAGTGACACATTAGTTCATATATGAATATGTGTGTATGTGTACGCACAATCACACATATTGGCAGACTACTTTCTCTCTCTCTCTCTTTCTATTTCTTTCTCTCTTTCGGGCAGACACAAAGGGAAGTAACTGAAAGGAAATGTGTAAATCCAATGTCAAATCTACACGAACAGAAAAACGAAAACTTGTATTAAATTGGTTAAACCTGCTCCAGTCTGATAATCTTACATACGGTTTCTATAAACATTAACCGCGTAGACTTGTTATCGTTTCCCGGTATTTATTTGCTAGTATCATACATGAGCGGTGGATTTATCCAATCATACTGATAAACATTGTATATGGATCCATGTGTGGCTGATTGACTGAAATCGTGACCAGTAGAAGATATCTCACATTCGTCAAATCATCAATGTCAGTCCCAATATTTCACTGGCGCCCCGTCTTGGAAAGTTAATTTTACTCTCAGATTGACAGAAACACCCAAACAACGATTTCATGTTGTAATTGACAAAATATTCTCTCTCTTCAAGGTATAATGCCTTTTGAGTCGTGTGGTGTCGTTACTCGATAGCACGTTCTGTTATATACACGATGGCAAGTATGCAATGATTTGAAAAGGAAAATGAATATTTCGAAGGTCAATGATAGAATACAGTGTATAATCGTGTATATGTCAATTCAAATATAAGCCGACATTCGCTATTTTATGTTTGATAAAGAAGCAAAACTCAAAACCCCTGTGTGGCACCTTGCATTATTAGAAATATTCATAGAAATATGATTTAATTTTTTTTTTACTCGGTTTATTAAACAGGTTGTTAATTTTTTTTTTAGACGAAGAATAATTGAGTTGAAAATAATTCACTAAGTTGTACTTAGACGATCCTAAAAGAAAAAGAAGAAAAGAAAGAGAAAAGCAAAAGAGAGAGGTCGAGAAATACAAAAAGCGGTCATTAACAAAACACGTATCAGAAAGGTAATTAGGGCCAACATCTTGGCCGATTTTCGAAAGAACAATGATTTGTTATTTAGAAGGGAAAGTCATTTAGAGAGTGGAAGGGACAATGCTTGATAAGAGTGTATTGATAATGAAAAATCGGTCGAAGCACGTGACCGACTTTTGCGTAGAAAGACTCATTATCAATTCGGAGAAAGGGAAATTTTTTTAGAACAATAGAAACGAAATTTTTTTAATCAGAGAAAAGTGTCTTTTGGGTTGAGGGAGTGACCGGTGGAACGGTATACAGATTCTGGCCTGTTAAGAATTGGAAACCCACGATAATAAAGTGGGGACATTTTCAATGTAGATAATTAAGATTTTCTGACTGTCGGGTCTGACAAAAAACAAGAGGTGTGAAAAAACGATTGTCTCAGCTCACAGATGGCGCCAATATTCTTTCCTGAAGTCACATCTAATTAGCGGCAGGCTGTTTTGACAGAGCCCAGGTGAGAAAAAGCCAAGATTGTCATTTTTCGTACGTGCAAAAAGGGCAAAATTAGATTTTGTTTTTTTTTAAAACAAGAACGATGTAAGCCACGCCCGATTTGAGATGGAGGCGCCCAACCACAATCTCATTAGCCGAAAGCGGTCACGTGATATGCGGAAAGAAGAGGAAGAATGCCTGATCAGGAACCATTGGTCAAAAAACGGTCACCTGACATACGAGAAACCGGGAGAGATGGGTGTACGCCTCCCCACCAAAGGCACTGTGGAGGAAGTAGGGGTGAAAACAATAGCGATAATGGGGAAACAGAATTAATGCGGATATTGGAATTATCGAGAAACCCCTGACGCCAACAGACCCACCCCGGTTTGTTGCGGCGTCAATAAAAGCAGGACCCCAGTCGACAGAAATCAGTTGAGTTGAGAGTAGCGGCTGAGTTGCAGCTGGACCGCGGGCAGGGAAAGAGCCTGAACGCGGGCATCAGACCGAAGAAAAGCCCTTTGCGGGCAAAAAGAATCCTCAGACAAGAAATCCTTCCAGCCCAAGTCGAAGACATGAGTTCAGCCCCGACGGCAGCAGAGAAGAGATCACCTCGGACGACAGAGAGAGAAGAAGAGCGGCAAGAAAGTCCCTTTCCACCCAAGTCGAAGAAGAGAACTTCCAGCCCAAGAAGACGAAGAAGAAGATTACTGAAAGCCTCAGAGAAGTTGTGGCAGAGCCAAGTCGAAGATAAGAAGAAGAGCTGCAGGCCAGACAGGCCGAAGAATTGCAGGCAGACAAGAAGAAGAATTGCAGGCCAGACAGACAGCAAGAGTTGTGGCAGAGTTACGGCAGAGTTACGGCAGAGTTCGGCACAGTTCAGCCCCGGACGGCAGCGAGAAGAGATCACCTCGGACGACAGAGAAGAAGCGGCTGAAAGCGGCAAGAAATCCTTCCACCCAAGTCGAAGACAAGAGAAGTTCTATCTAAGTCGACGACGAAGAAGAAGAAATACAACTCAAGTCGAAGAGAAGAATCAACTGCGAATGATCGATAGAAATTAGCTCCAGTGTCGAACTAAACCACACTCCGACATACACAATTCTAAAGAGTAGGCAATTCGAAATCCTTAGGTTGTGTGATAGAAGCTTGGTGCCATAGTCCACAAAGCGGGTCGGGAAATAAGAACAATTTTTCTTTGTGTAACGGACATTAGATATAAAAGGTTGTCACCCTTTTTTATCAGTGGTTTTTTTGTCTCGTGAGTTTTTTTTTTTTTTTCTTTTACTTGTGTTTTGCCACCCCCGTCGGACTCAACTTGTATCGGCCCCAATCCCTGCTGGTCCTGTCTGTCTAAGATCTAAATACAGCGTGGGTAGACAGACCGGAGATCAGTACAGTTGCTTCAGTAACCAGGTATTGGAAGCGAGTTGGGAAAGGCGAGGTTGGTGATCATCCAACCAAGGGGTTGGAGCGGCACGCTTGGAACCAGGAGGAGCGACCAGGAGGAGCGACGTCACAGTTGGCGCCGTAACCAAGGGATTCGACCTGGGCCAGGTGTGTAACCGTCACATGTGGTGTCGTGACCAGGATCAACCCTGAGACAACCACGTCACAAGTGGTGCAGTGACCGAGGGATTTCAACCCTGAGAAGACCACGATCGACCGCCGTTGCTGAAAATTCAGACAGAACTCAGAACGACCCGGGACCAAAGGAAGAAAAGAACAGAATCGTCTGTAAGGTAGGACACCTTATTTTATTTCCCAACCTCGATTGTTGCTGCATAGACTGTCTTTCTCTGTAGACATGTCTGACTATGATTCGGATAGAGCAGTGGGGGTGAAGAGGAAGTAGGGCGGGGTTGTCAGTGGATTTAAGGAAGTTGTTGGGTGGACCGAGGGTCCCAGTATTTGATGGCAGCGGAAGGAGTTTAAAACTGGCTGGCAATCCTCGAGAAGAGCCGAACCATCTACGAGCTTTGGACCAAGAAACCCTGTATTTGGCATACGATGCCACAAAGGGAAAAGGTCTGAGTTCGTGGAGGGGCCTTGGAGAACCAACCCCGCTTGTCTTGGGAAGAAATAAAAGACTGCTAACCAAAGAATTCGCCGACGAAGGTACGGCCATAGAGGCCATGAGGGCCCTTTTAAAACTGGACACAGCTACGGGATGAAACCCCGGGAGAATTAGGGGCCCGAGCGGGGAAGCTATCGTCGTTGGCATTCCCCGAAGTGGTCAGGGATAATGCGGTTATGCAGGCCCAACTGGCGGACCTGTAGAGGCGCTGAGCGACGAGCGTGTTCGTCACGACGTATTGAAAGAAGGACCGCCCAGACTGTCGGCAGCGATAGAGCTGGCCAGGAGAGCCAGGGGGTGGGCAAAAGTGAAGAGGTGTGGAAAGAACAGATACCAAGTCAAGAGGCTGGAAGAAGGGGGGTAGGCGGAAGAACCCCGTGTGGAATCAGAGGGTTAAGGAAGAGGTGGATCGGGCAGAATTATGGGGAGGAGGACCCCAATAGAAGGGCATGGTCGACCAGGCATGGCTTTTATAAGCCCACGCCGGGTCGATACGGGCTGGTCTGCTGGACCTGTGGGTACGAGGACCACAGGGCGGCGGAATGTCCGACGAAGTGGGGGTTGCCCCCAGACTTCGATCGTGACAGGTGCACCAGGTGTGGTAAGAAAGGACACCTGGCCAAGTGGTGCGGGCTGAGGAAGGGTGCCCCACCAATATTAACAAAGAAGGCCGAGCCCAAGAAAAGCCAGCGGGCCACCCCAGAATTAAGAGGGAGGGTGGCCCAGTTAAAAAGGAGAGAAATAAAACTTGGACCAGTGGGTGGGCGAACTGCTTGAATAGAGGACGGTTCCCCTGAGGATAGACACAAGGCCAACCCAGTTAAAAGGGAAAGAGCAAAATGTTGGACATGTGGTCGGGCGGGCCACTTTGCTGCAAGCTGTCCAACAAGAAGGTGTTGGTTTTGCAGGAGGCCAGGACACCTGAAAAGAAACTGTATTTTTAGAAACGGCCATGGGAGACCGGGAGGTCCGGCTGGGGTCGCCCAGGTGCAGGGGGCGCAGAACTCCACCTCATGAGAAAAAATGAAGGTGATTTACATTACCGGCACCTATGGCTGGGTTAACCCAAAAGGTGGGGACCCAGGAAGAAGAAAGCCTCATGTGTTCTTCGCTAACGCAGGAGAAAGAACTATCCTGTAGAGCAGAGATAGGTGGTAGAGAGATGAGGGCTTTGGTGGACACAGGAGCATCTGTGTCATTGATGAGAGAGGAAACATACAGGCGTGTGAAATGGAAGAGAAGGTTACGGGAAGTGGACATAGAGATCACGCAGGCAAATGGGGCCCCCTGGAGATAAAAGGGATGGTGAGGCTCCTGGTGAGGATTGGGAGGGTGAAAAGCACCCAAAATTTTTACGTAACCCCTGACCTGTGTACAGAGGCAATCTTGGGAGAAGATTGGCCCGGAGCCAGAAGGCCCAGATCGAGTTTAATCCTACTGTGTTGGTGGTGAACGGCGAGAGAACGCCATTGGGATGCCCACCAGAGGAAGAGATAACCATAGTGGTGGAGGAAGATGTAAAGTTACCTCCTAGGACCGCAGTGTCGGGAAAGGGTAGGCTAATGTCAGAAAAAAGGTACGGAGAGGACCTCTGCAGTTGGTCCCTGTAGAAGGAAAGGGCCCAGAAGATAGCGAGGTAACCCTGTGCGAAACGGTAGTGGAGGCAGCCGAGTTGGTGCCCATAATGATGGTGAACCAGGCCCAAAAGACTATAAAGGTTAGGGAGAGGGGAGAAGATAGGGAGAGCGCTTCCCCACGAACTCTGAATCGGGTGAGATTCGAGGAGGAACGAAGGAAGCTAGTAGAGCAAACAAAAGGAATCTTAGATGAGGATATATTAGCACCGGATCAATTTAGAACCAGAGTGGGGGGGTCTGTTAAGGAACAATCGAGATGTGGTGGCCTAGTCAGACAAGGAGCTGGGTCAGACCCACACAGTCGAAATGAAAATCGACACCGGAGACCACCCCTGTGAAATTAAAACCCTACCGAACACCTATACATAAAAAGACCCTTTGTAGAAGAGGCAGTAGAGGAAATGTTGGAAGGCTGGGATGATCGAAAGATCGATCTCTCCTGAGCTTCCCAATAGTAATAGTAGGTAAGAAAGATGGCGGCCACCGTTTCTGTGTAGATTTTAGAAAGCTGAATTCTATATCGAAGCCGTTGGCGGTGCCATTGCCATTGATAGACGACATTTTGGCATTATTAGTGAAGGCAAAGTACTTCTCTACGTTGGACTTGAGGTCCGGGTATTGGCAGGTAGCCCTGGATGAGGCTGACAAGGAGAAGGCTGCATTCGCGTGTCACCTGGGACTGTTTCAGTTCAGAGTGATGCCATTCGGTTTAGCTAATGCCCCGGGAGTCTTCCAACAGCTAATGTCAATAGTGTTAGGAGGATACGAGAGCTTTGCCATGGCGTATTTAGACGATATCTTGATATTTTCGGAGACAGTGGAACAACACTTTTTTTCAATTAGGACAGGTGTTGGGAAGGTTGAGGAAACACGGATTAAAATTGAAATTGTCAAAGTGTCAGTTTCTGAGGAAGAAAACTAGGTATTTAGGCTTCGTCATAAACGGAGACGGTATTAAACCCGACATGGATAAGGTAAAGGTCATAAGGGAAATGCCAGAGCCTAAGACAGTGAGGCAGGTAAGAGGTTTTATAGGAGCTATAGGCTACTACCGGCGCTTCGTCCCGGCATTTTCAAGAATTGCCATACCGCTAGTGGCCCTGACGAAGAAATACGCTAGGTTCAAGTGGACACAGGACTGTCAACGAGCATTTGATTCGCTAAAGGAACAGTTGACGACTGTTCCACTGCTGACGTATCCAGACCTCAGCAAGCCCATGATATTATACACGGATGCCAGTGAGCAGTGTGTAGGGGCAGTACTTACCCAGCCGTGTCCTGATAAGGAAGGACCAGTGCCAGGCATACCAGAGGAAGTACCGATATACTTCCTCTCCCATAAGCTCTCAGAGACACAACAGAGGTAATAGTAATAGAGAGGGAAGCATATGCTATCATGTATGCTCTCCAAAAACTGGACTACTATTTAAACGGTGCGGTCTTCACTATAAAAACAGACCACAAGCCCCTGCAGTACCTATTGCAGGCAGAGTGGACAAATAATAAGTAAATTCAACAGTGGGCACTCCAAGTTAAGTGGCTACCACTGTAAGATAGTATTTGGCAGGAAAGGAAAAAACACGTGCGCAGATTTACTCTCAAGAATAATGGAAACAACTGGAAGAAAGATCTGTAAGAGTAGAACAGGGAGTAGATGATAAAGCCTATAGAATAGGAGTAATTAACTCTAATAAGCTAAAAGATCGCCCTATATTAGAATCGGACGAAGAAGGGGACGCCCAGATAATAACCGATCCCTACTGGACAGAAGGAATTGAAAAGGAGCAAGCAGACAGTGAAATAGCTGCTCTGAGAGAAGGTAAAGGCAGGAGAGACCACCAAGTATGCCATAATAGAGGAAAGGCTGTATTATATCTCAGGAAGGGATGAAGAAGTCAAACCCAAGTTGTATGTGCCCAAAAGTTTAAGACCAGAGATATTGGAACAGTGCCACGAAAGGTTGGGTCATGGGGAATTGATAGGACATGTGATCTCATAGGAAGAAAGTACTATTGGCCCAAACTGTAATGGAGAAGTCACTAACTATGTTCGAAGTTGTGGTGTGTCAGTCGCAGAGCAGAAGGCAGGAAATGGCACCTTGGAGGAAACAGACGTACCAAACTTCCCCTTCGAGAAAGTGAGTATGGATGTATCAGGACCGTATGGGGAAACTGCACAAGGAAACAACTATATAGTGAGTTTTGTCGATTAGCTAACAAATTGGCCTGAAATTTGCAGTACCAGACAAGAAGGCCAGAACTGTGGCCGGGGTTGATAATAAGTGAAATCTTCCCTAGGTATGGTGCCCCCTGTGCAATTGGTAACAGATAATGGCACGGAGAATGTGAACAGCATCATGAGAGAAGTTTTGACAGGTTTGAATGTAGAGCACATAAAAAACATCCCCATATCACCCCCATGGAAATGCTAAAGTGGACAGGTTTTCATAGAACCTTGGGAGATGTATTGGCCAAGTTGGTCAGAGAAAACACTGAAAATTGGGACTTGTATTTGACGCAGGTTGGCGGCCGTGAGGTTTACGATAAACGAAACCTCCAGATTTTCTCCTTATTTTTTGTTGTTTGGCAGAGACGTGGTCCTGCCTGTAGATAACCTACTGAAGCCCTGAAGAAGGTATATGGGAGAAGATCATCAACTATTGCTGGAACAGCAACATAAGATATTCGTACAGGCCAGAAGAAGAATAAAGAGGGCCCAGAAAGACCAATGGAGGAGGCTGGCGTGAGACCACCACGTGCGGCGGAAAAACCTCCCACGGCAGAGAGGAAAACATTGACCAAGAAGAACAAACCCTAGTGAACACATCTGCACCTACAGACACACGCACACATTACCTTGCATATGTAGAACAGAAGAAAATGAAAAGAACATTACCTTGCATGTAGAACAAAAAAATGAAAAGAACATTACATTGCATGTAGAACAAAAGAAAAATGAAAAGAACATTACATTGCATGTAGAACAAAAGAAAATAAAAAGAACATTTCATTGCATGTAGAAAAAAAGAAAATAAAAAAAAGAACATTTTTGCATTGCAAAAGAAAATGAAAAGAACAGAAGAAAGAAGAAAAAAAGAACATTTCATTGCATGTAGAACAGAAGAAAATGGAAAGAACATTACCCTTGCATGTTAGAAAGTAGAATAGAATTGCATGAGACAAATGCATGGTGCATGTTAAATGATGTAATTGGGTTTAGGTGTCATTTACGGGTAAATGACAAATCGGTTAGGGAGGATTGTGGCACCTTGCATTATTAGAAATATTCATAGAAATATGATTTAATTTTTTTTTTTACTCGGTTTATTAAACAGGTTGTTAATTTTTTTAGACGAAGAATAATTGAGTTGAAAATAATTCACTAAGTTGTACTTAGACGATCCTAAAAAAAAAAGAAGAGAAAGAAAGAGAAAAAGCAAAAAAGAGAGGTCGAGAAATACAAAAGCGGTCATTAACAAAAACACGTATCAGAAAGGTAATTAGGCCAACATCTTGGCCGATTTTCGAAAGAACAATGGGATTTGTTATTTAGAAGGGAAAGTCATTTAGAGAGTGGAAGGGACAATGCTTGATAAGAGTGTATTGATAATGAAAAAATCGGTCGAAGCACGTGACCGACTTTTGCGTGGAGGGACACATTGTCAGTTCGGAGAAAGGGAAATTTTTTTTGGAGCAATGGAAACGAAATTTTTTTTGATCGGAGAGAGGGTGTCTTTTGGGTTGAGGGGAGTGACCGGTGGAACGGTATACAGATTCTGACCTGTTAAGAATTGGAAACCCGCGATAATAAAGTGGGGACATTTTCAATGTAGATAATTAAGATTTTCTGACTGTCGGGTCTGACAAAAACAAGAGGTGAAAAAAACGATTGTCTCAGCTCACAGATGGCGCCAATATTCTTTCCTGAAGTCACATCTAATTAGCGGCAGGCTGTTTTGACAGAGCCCAGGTGAGAAAAAAGCCAAGATTGTCATTTTTCGTACGTGAAAAAAGGGCAAAATTAGATTTTGTTTTTTTTCAAAAAACAAGAACGATGTAAGCCACGCCCGATTTGAGATGGAGGCGCCCAACCACAATCTCATTAGCCGAAAGCGGTCACGTGATATGCGGAAAGGGGAGGAAGAATGCTCGATCAGGAACCATTGGTCAAAAAACGGTCACCTGACATACGAGAAACCGGGAGAGATGGGTGTACGCCTCCCCACCAAAGGCACTGTGAGGAAGTAGGGGTGAAAACAATAGCGATAATGGGGAAACAGAATTAATGCGGCTATTGGAATTATCGAGAAACCCCTGACGCCAACAGACCCACCCCGGTTTGCTGCGGCGTCAATAAAAGCAGGACCCCAGTCGACAGAAATCAGTTGAGTTGAGAGTAGCGGCTGAGTTGCAGCTGGACCGCGGGCAGGGAAAGAGCCTGAACGCGGGCATCAGACCCGATTCACTCGCCCCTTTGCGGGCAAAAGAATCCTCAGACAAGAAATCCTTCCAGCCCAAGTCGAAGACATGAGTTCAGCCCCGGACGGCAGCGAGAAGAGATCACCTCGGACGACAGAGAGTAGCGGCTGAGTTGCGGCAAGAAAGTCCTTTCCACCCAAGTCGAAGACAAGAGAACTTCCAGCCCAAGTAGACGAAGAAGAAGATTACTCGAAAGCCTCAGAGAAGTTGCAGCCAAGTCGAAGATAAGAAGAAGAGCTGCAGGCCAGACAGGCCGAAGAATTGCAGGCAGACAAGAAGAAGAATTGCAGGCCAGACAGGCAGCAAGAGTTGTGGCAGAGTTACGGCAGAGTTACGGCAGAGTTACGGCACAGTTCAGCCCCGGACGGCAGCGAGAAGAGATCACCTCGGACGACAGAGAGTAGCGGCTGAGTTGCGGCAAGAAATCCTTCCACCCAAGTCGAAGACAAGAGAACTTCCAGCCCAAGTGGACAAAGAAGAAGATTACTCGAAAGCCGCAGAGAACATCCAGCCCAAGTCGAAGACAAGAGAAGTTCTATCTAAGTCGACGACGAAGAAGAAGAAATACAACTCAAGTCGAAGAGAAGAATCAACTGCGAATGATCGATAGAAATTAGCCCCAGTGTCGAACTAAACCACACTCTGACATACACAATTCTAAAGAGTAGGCAATCTGAAATCCTTAGGTTGTGTGATAGAACTTGGTGCCATATTCCACAAAGCGGGTCGGGAAATAAGAACAATTTTCTTTGTGTAACGGACATTAGATATAAAGGTTGTCACCCTTTTTTTATCAGTGGTTTTTTTTCTCTCGTGAGTTTTTTTTTTTTTTTTTTTACTTGTGTTTTGCCACCCCCGTCGGACTCATCTTGTATCGGCCCCAATCCCTGCTGGTCCCGTCTGTCTAAGATCTAAACACAGCGTGGGTAGACAGACCAGAGATCAGTACAGTTGCTTCAGTAACCAGGTATTGGAAGCGAGTTGGGAAAAGGCGTTCTGGTGATCATCCAACCAAGGGGTTGGAGCGGCACGCTTGGAACCAGGAGGAGCGACCAGGAGGAGCGACGTCACAGTTGGCGCCGTAACCAAGGGATTCGACCCTGGGCCAGGTGTGTAACCGTCACACCTGTATATAAACCGAGGAAGTTGATACAAACATTAGGTTCAGATGTACTGGCAATCACTTAAAAGAATAAACTGTAGCCCGCTTTAACACATCACATCATGATGCATATTTAATTAGTAATATATAAGTATGTTTAATTTCCGCACCAAATTAACAACACTAGAATCTCTATCTAACTACACATCGGGTTTAGCATTTAATTTATAGGAAATAATTAGTGAACTGGAAACTCACAGGCTGGGATAAATGGAAAAATTCTGCAAAAATGATTCTAAACGTAAGGCAATGTTTTATTGCAAAATGATCCCTTCAGATATACTGGTGATATTTTACATGCATGTTGAATTTGTGAGACTCGGTAAAATATTAACCGCAAATATAATCCTACTTTCTATTTTATTATCGACTTATTTTGTCACATATTTCTCAACTTATACACAGTATATACGGTATTTCTGTTATCACAAGCGAATGTCAAAGAAGTTATATTTCTGTATTTGTCATAGTCGAAAAGTTTGGGCCTTTCATTTAGTTTAGTCGCCATTTTGTAAATATTGATTAGTTAATTTTTCTTATATTTTTCGTTTTATTTTCCTTCCAACAGAAATTAAAGATGGCAAAAAAAAATAAAATAGGCACATGTTAAATGTACACATTAAGAATCTCGAAAATACATTGACTGTTTGTTTTTAAAATAAAATAAAAATAACGTTATCTTTTCGAAAAATGTTTGGATTACGGTTATTTTAAACTAATTATGATATATTTTATTCACTTATCAGTAGTTGGTATATGATTTAGATTTGTGACTGTTAAGATTATTATTTTCAGAAACTACTAACTACAGATTTATTATTGTATTACTATGAAAAAATAATGTTAGATTTCGCATTCAAAAAATAAAACTGAAGGGAAAATTTAGGACTGAAGCTACACAACCAGAAACGTTAGGAAGTACGAAATAAAACTACTTTAATCATTTGCATTTCACTTTTAATATAGTTTGATTTATTTAAAGTGTGTGAAGATTGCCGACGCGGAAAATAGAACTGTTGTACCAAGTTTAAATTCTGACCTCACTAATGACCATGGTGAAGTCAGGAATCAATCTCCATTCATATATGGGGTAAATAGCAGGGCCTAGTGAGCTTTCCTTTCATAAGTGATAGCTGCGTAAGGAGGAGGACACATCAGAATTCACATTCCTCGTATATCTAGCAAATTTTACCAAAGAGTAACACATTTCAAATTACCGGGACCTCTAGTTAATGCGCATGTGTAGTCGTATCAACTTAAACAAACCTTGTTTGATGCAGCCCACAAGGGTGAAACGCGTCGTACAAAAACATTTCTATTTTGTCATACAAATTTCTCCAAAACTGTTCTTGATAAATTAAAAAAATGTATATCGTTATACCCTATAACTGTGCGCCGATGGCTTAGGGGTAAAATCTCGGACTGTTGCCGAATCAGTCTGGTTTCCATCCCGGCTTGCAGCAATCGGATGTCTAGGCACACTGATGAGCTGTGATACAGCGAAACAGTCTGTCTGTGGATGACTATATATATATATCTTAACTGGAACTCACACTTAATGAAAGGGCAAACACCTTCATTTTGGTAATTATTTTCTATTGCATGTATGGTAAACTAAAAAAATCTAAGCTATTACACTACGTAACAGCCGAAAAATAAAACGAACTATTATGATTGGTTGCAAACTACAAAGCTTATGGCGGGAACTCATATAGGAAAATATTATTAGAAAGAGTGAAATAATATAGGCCTGACATGTTATGTAATATAACACAGCGAATGCTTAACAATCATCACACATATGAAGAACAGAACTAAAAAGTTTCGCATTAATACAAATAAAAATGAATAAATCTTCTAAGCATAAGTCTCTCGTAAAGAGTGTAATTATTCGAATATAAAATAAGTATTAAGCACAAAATGCAAATCCCTTTCGCCTCTTAATGTTTTCATTATGTTAGTTGTCTATCATAATATTGATAGAATTCTGCTGAATTTATTAAGGGAAAAAAGATATACGTGTGTCCTGAAAGATGAAATATAATAACAATTGGCACTAGGAATAAACGATGTTAGCCGTCATTCTATAGCATTTTACTCAGCGTGACTATTAACTAAACAAAACCATCGTAATTCTAGGAAAGACCATCCTCACTCTATTAAAAACTGACCTTAGCTTTTGAAACATTACCAGAAAACAAGGAAACCATATTGGAGTGATATAACAAATATGAGTCACACAGCCTTTTAGCGTGTGAGAACATATAAAACTTTGTTCTCCAGTAAGCTCAATTTACTTACAGATAACCTGAAATAGGAAATGATTCCATCGAAACATGGACTGAGATGTCATAGGTTAAAGCGACATACACGTGAGACGAGTTCCCTTAAAAGAAATGTGCATCAAACTATTTGTCGGGACTTAATAATTTATCTTGATTTCAACCTTGTACTTTGCCGGTGAAAAAAATGAGCGACGTGGTTAGATTATGAAGGCGATATGAATACATCATTGTCTATTTTTTACGTTCTTATGATCGAGCATTTACGAGAAAAAAAATCTACTGAAATTAAATGTAAGAAACGCCACTGATAAATGAACAATGTTTGACAACGCTTAACCAGATAACAAAAACAAGAGAATATTTTTACTTTTTTAGTAGTAGCCGTAGACAGATCGTCTGAGTGGTTGGGATAGAATGTAACTGAAACTATATGAAATAAATACAAATAAAATATTAATAACGGCAGCCAATTCCCCATCTGATAAAAATTCAAGATAATATTATTACTATTTTAGTATGGGATCTAGACAGATTGCCGGAGTAGTTTTCATGAATAACAACTAAAAGAAAGATGAAAGCAATTTCGAGTCATGAATTTATAATTATTAAGAACAATCTCTAAATATGAGTGGAGGCTGATTGAGAAAGTTTTCCGGTAAAATTAAGGATTTTGTTACATTCTTTCGAAGCAGTCATATTTTCTGAAATGGAAGATCTGCTCGACGCTATATAACTTTCAGAAATCTTTTCTTTTAATCTAACGAATATTTCCTTATTCTGAATGTTTTCTTTAATTTATTGTCGTCATCGTTCGTTATTCCAAAGGGCTTTCAGATTTCTGTGTCCCATAAAAGGAATGTCATTGAGAAATTAATGCAAAAAGTTATAATATATTTAATAATACAATTACAGAGATGGCCAACATGTACAAGGCCCAAGAGCCACGCGAGCTAAAATAAAAGACAGAATAAAAGGCTCAGTATATGGGGATATGTGGAGAAGTTAAAGGTTAAACCTAGACATGAAAAGAGTATGTTTGTAGTGATAGGGGAAGCATCCTCTTGATAGTCGGTTTCACAAAGCAGTTGTCCATAGCAAGAAGCTTCTGGAACGAAGAATGGTAATTAGCAGAGAATAGCTGTAATAAGTAAATTCGTTTTGCAATAAAATTCGAAATATCAATCTTGTTTAATTATCTGTCTGAAACATTTTAACTGCTTTTTTAACCAATAAATGCATACAAAACTTTCAGAATATCTACTTTATTTAAGGCGATTGTCCTGGTCAAATAAGGCGAAGCTCTTCAACACGATCGTTGCCTCCAGCTCAACATTAGATGACAAAGTCCATCCACTTCTCAACGCCGCCACCTAACTCTCTGACCACAATCTCACTATTATTTTTTTACCATAGACGTGAAGTCTCAAGACTTATCCTAATTCTTGAACCTAAGAAATCCAGATAAAAAAAAAACAGTCATTGTCGTTAAGAGTATTAGCCTTGAGTGATCCCCAATCTTAGCGAAATCATGTACACCCTGCTTGAAGGTGAAATCATTCCAAATTCTGTGGAAGGTGTCAAGAATATGCCGTTTCAAGAATGCAGTTGAGCACTCATTCCCGTTTCAATATAAACCCATTAGCCAGTGTCATTAGTATAAATTTTGATGATATAATCAGCAGGAATGTTGTTGATCACATCAACAAGGACAGTCTCTTGAGCGACAAGCTGTACGCACTTCTGTTGATATATTAATGTCATTACTCAAAATATTAGTGAGGCACTAGACAACAAATACATCTTGAGGAAGATCCCATTAGATATTCAGATGGTCTTTGACAAGGTGTGAAATAGAGGTTTACTGCACAAGTAGTCTTCTCAGATATTAAGTTCTTCCTATACTGGTGATACAAGGTTATCTGGATGCAACTCTAGATGAACAGAGCTTGGCAACTAATCTCTCCTCCGAACTAAATTTTACAGCTCAGTGGTGAAACATAGTCACATTCAATGCTTCGAAAACCTAATTGGTGACGTCTCATCATCAACGAACGGAACATGAAATTTATACCTATCGCGATGAAATGGTGTCTTTTCAGTGTGGTCCTTTGCCTTGAGCGCCTTTTGGAACCTAAATTCGATCCAGACCTCAAGTGAAATTGGTATATACGATTCATAGCTAAAGATATTGGAAAAGTTGTTGGTTCTCTGTAACAATCATGTTAGTAACTGACTTCTCCTGCTATCCTTTACCTTTATAAAAGCTGAATCAGGCTGAAGAACTATTGTTGTTTGTGAATATGTGAGCAGGAGTGGCCCAGTCTTCATTTCCCGGTTTCGATGATGTTCAAAAGCGTCTTAGTGCCCTTGTGGGCGATGAATTATGTTCCCCTCTTAAAGCTCGTTTAACTCTTTTCTCTCGGTACTCTATGGGTTCAACGATACGGTACGTACCTCGCATTTTAAAATTACGTTTATGCGGCACAAGAATCCGAAAGCCCAATAAATTAAACAAAACATTCAGAATAACGAACAATGAGGTGAAAAATCTAAACAAAACATCCAGAAAAAAAGAACTATAGAAAAAGATTGCAGAACTCAGTTTTCCTACATGGCACTGAATGCTAGACAATTTCCTCCCAGATGACGAGAAAACTAGTGCCATTAGAGATGTAGTCCTCTAGAATGGTACTGAGAATCCTACGGGCGTGTCAACAAGCAATTTAAAAAATATGTAAAGAAAATGATTTTTTTTTATGTAGAATCAGAAAATGAGAGTTAAAATTTCTGTGATACGTAAAGGGGAAAGTGAGTTTCAAAACGTTGACCCTCAGCGGAATTATTGAGGATAAGAACACAAATTATCTTACTAGTTCGTTTCTATGGATAGCAGAAGAGATCATCAAGTTATGAAGGGCACATAACATAAATGAAGAGAGTTCATTTGTGTGTAGCTTGATAGAATAAACAAGAGATATAAAGAAGAAATATAAAAATAGAAATCAGCTTGAAAAACGCATTAGCTTACTCTGTTTTTTTTTTATTTCAGCTTTATTTTGGAAGTGGAACTGTTTTAATTAGATCTCAGGAATGTCTTTTCGGCGAATTCTCTGACTCAACTCCGCTGAACACCAAAAAAAGCGAGTCGTATTATTTCATTATTAACATCCAAGTTAGGAATATTCATTTTTTTTCTTCACGTTTTACTTTTAATTTTCTATAAGGTTCTCGTTTCAATTCTGACATTTTTTCCCATCATTCTCACATTACTATTTTCTTTCTGTTGTATTGTTGGCAGACTCAGATGGAAGCCAAACGGAAACTTAGACCTGGAAATAATCAAAACCAAGAAGAAACGACTATCAATTCTAAGCAAACAGAATGAACGGTCATCTGCAAGAGACAGCCCAACGGTTTGACCTACATTTTCCGGAAAATATATTTAGAAACAAAATTAATCTGGGATGCTATATTAAAAACAGTGAATGCTAGTCAATATCTTCACAGATGAAGAGACTTGATGTGACAGTGATGCTATTATATTGAAGAATATTAAGAATGTCGTGAACAAGAACCCACTGACTCATTAGTGTCGAAGGGGCACCATCTATACTGCAGTCGCAGTAGAAGTAGTGTGTCTTGGGCAAGATAGCCTGAAGGAGCCTAACCCTCTCCAGGCTAGTTTTTATACAGTTTTACTTTTCCTTGACCTGTAGCCACCCAAGGCTATGGAATCGAGTCTTGTTATTAGTGGGTGAAAATGAGGATTCATATCTTTCACAAGATTATTAAATGAATATAATGGATCCGACTGAAATTCGAACTCGGCTCTCCGATTCCTCAGTCCGAGACGCTATCCATTATTCCACCTTAACGATGAACTGTTAAGATAAATAGAAAAAAAAAGTAGTTATAATAAGAAAGAAACTCTTACAATAACGCGGAAAGAAGGCCAATAGAATGTAACATTCACAACGCATATTGAACATAAAAGGAGCACAAAATTTACTGAACGTGTTTCTGTGCACGGGTGACAGGACAGGAACGATGAAGGGTAATAAAGGTTCACATACAGAGAAAGAAAAACAGGATATCGTCGATAACCATATTTACGCACATTCTGAAGGGACATTGCATATAAAAGAGGAAGGCTGTTTTTCTTCAATTAATTCCCTTAGTCGTTTATATTGGCTTGATTGAATTTTTATGTTCCTTTATTTTTTCTTTAAATAAGTATATTCTTCCCTTCTTTTACTTACAGTCATATTGCATTGAAACACACGGTCTCGTAAGACCACAGAAGTAATCAAACGGCGAAACACTCAATCAAAAACAATGATCTTTAGATTGACTTTATATGTGATTTTTTATTCCAATGTCTCGCAGAAAATTTTCAAAGGAACAACGGAAACATCTTATTTTTAATACAGACTAATTGCTAATTTGGTTTGGTTTGGTCTGTTTTGTTTTACGACATATCAACCCCAATGCCGACAAAATTTTCTTTTGCGGTAATATTTTGTTTTGTCAAGAATCTATTTCTGGTAATTTTTTTTTCAAAAATGTATTGCTGTTAATATTTTTTCTTCGAAAATATATAGCAGGTAACAGTTCTTTTTTCTTAAAAAATTTACTGTTGGAAATAATGTTTTATTAAGTATTTCTGGTATTAAAACATGTTTTTACACATTCATAGTGTTTTTGCCCCAGTTTCCGGGTTAACTATTTGCCCCTAGCTGGGATCCTAACAAGTAGTACTAACCCGAGACAAGGCAGACCTGGGAACACCAGCAATTAAGAAGTGGTTCCTCGCTTCTCAAAATCTTCTGATCAGAGGCCGTGCTGTTAGACGTAGTTTATCGTCTTACCCAGGACACGGATGTAGTTTATCGTCATACCCAGGACAGCTAATTGATAATATATAAATGCATGATTATTATTACAAATGCTAAAATGTAAATACTAAAAATAAACGTACCATTATTTTACAATAATTATTATTCGTCAGTAATTTATTTTACAACAAATTCCTTTCTTATTTTTTAACTCAAACCTATTTTTTCTATTTTTTACAAATTGTCCATATTTCTATCAGTCAGCATTCTGTTTTTCGTAGTATTCCAAAGTTATTTTCCCTTTTAGTTTCGTCAAATTTTCTTTCTTTATTATATTCAAGTCATATTCTATCTTCTCTATATTTAAATAATTTATTTTCTTCTATGCTGAATCCTTTCCTATTATCGTGAGGGTAACTTATTTCAATACCTATCCAATTGTGACATAATTTTCGAATAGTCTTTTGCTTCATTTCTCTGAATTTAGCTTCGCTGT
Organism: Acanthosepion pharaonis; assembly: GCA_903632075.3. NCBI lineage: Eukaryota > Metazoa > Mollusca > Cephalopoda > Sepiida > Sepiidae > Acanthosepion > Acanthosepion pharaonis. The sequence continues at coordinate 509,424 of CAHIKZ030001034.1, forward strand.
CCAATTTTACTGTCAGTAAATATATGCCACTCTACTAGAGCAACAATGAACACTTCACGGCGCCATTCTCCACACATTTTCTTTCCCTATTGCTCAATTTAGTCTTTTCGTTTGTAACGCGTAAGAACAAATTCAAAGCGGAAAGGGCGTCAACGTGTCTGCGTATGGCATCTTAAAAGATCCGTGTTAATTTAATCTGTGTGAAACAATTACAATTAGCAAACGTCAGCAGGCGATTTTCCTTCAATTTCTACAGGAACATTTCAGTTCAGCGATTTGTTGTTACTTTCTCGGAACAATCTCTTCTTCATAGTTGCCTTCCTAAATTAGTAAATATTTGCGCACGGTTCGCTCCATGAAGTTAAAAGTGTACACACGCATGTATACTATATATGTATATAGGTTTAGCTTTTATATATGTATAAAGGAAAGACAATAAGAAAACTGTGTAGTTTTAGTCGACGCGTTTCGTCCAATGTGAACTTTTTCAAGGGTAAAATCAAAATGAATTTATTGAAAGAAAGTATCAATAAGCAACAAACAAAACGTCTTTAGCACCTAAACGAATTTAGAATCGCTATTGTATATTCATATGGTCAAGTGAAAAATTACGTCAATTTCTTTATATTTGAAGTGTTATATATATATATATATATATATATATATATATATACGCAAAAAAATATTTAAATTTTTATATAATAGGAAACTGTTACGCAATTGAATGCCACAGAGGAACAATTCTGTATAACTCGTTTCGTCATGTGAAAGGACTACATATGACAGAGTCCCATAAGTATTATACAAATTGTTTACGCAGATATATATATATATATATATATATATATATATATATATATATATATATATATATATATATATATATTGTATGAATCAAGGGGACAATATGATATTTAAATTTCTAAAACAGATGCAATTGAATAAAACAGTGGAAAAATGTGTGTTACACGTTTCGTCATCTATAAGGACTACATATTACTGACTGTGGTAAATCATTTCTAGATGACGAAAGACGTAAAACATATATTTTCAAATTCATTATGCGAAGTCAGGATCAAATATGAATCGGAATCCGTCAGAATGATAAGAGAAATGACAAATACGAACTGTTTATCAATCTAACATGTTTAACTTTTATCAAAGCTTCTCCATGGAGAAGGAAAAAAGAAAGAAAGTTTGGTATTTTTTATTCTTCCCAAATCAAGATACAAAAAAACAACTAACTCAATGTCTATTGAGCAAAAAACACATTTGAAACTATACATTATCATCAAATCTCAAAAACTAGAATTTTTTTATAAATTCACAGGCTTATAGCAATATTTACGTTTTTTCATACAGGTTTGGACTCCGTTAATATCTTGAAAATTTGGTTGGACGTGTCATCTCTCATTGAATTCGAAACACCGTAAATTATACTAACGATGGTTTAAAAGAATCGAATGCACGTGATACATGATTTATCTATGCAAATCTAACAGCACAAAAGTAAAAATATAATATGAGCATGTTTTTTTTTTTTTAATTTTTGCAAAATTTCAGATTCTGATGAAACATTGATATAAATAAAACCTGTTAGATTGATAAATATTCCACTTTGTTTTGTATCTTATCATATAACATATATATCATATATATATATATATATATTATATATATATATATATATATATATATATATATATACGCAAGCCACCAATCTGCCACTGGTTGGCATGCCACTAGCATTTGCTGCTGCTGGCCCGTCGGCGTGTTCTTCTAGGCAATGTTACTACTGTCGGACCGCTAGAGGCCCACTAGTTGCTGCCACTAACGACCCGCCAGAGGACCACTAGCAACTTGTTGGGCTATATATATATATATATATATATATATATATATATATATATATAACAACCACATCTCCACAACATTATGCATCAAACTCACAGATGGTATTTGCTACCTAAATTTCCATAGTTGCCACCTTACCAACCTAAAAGAAATCAATAAGATACTCTTATAACCTATGAAATATAAATGAATAATTCCAGAATACCCATGGTTTTTATTCTAATTGCAATATTCACAAGCGTTCCCATAACTTACTAAAAGACTATTAATCAAGCGTACAATTCAAAAGATATTCAGCATGAACTCATTCAACGCTAGGCGTCAGCACCCCACACCAACTACAAACATTTCTCACATCATCTGATACACAAATAACCATCTCACCAAGGGAACATCACGTGAAATCAACCTTGATGCCAAGTCTGTAAATATGTTATCACTTTAGATCATCTTCACACACACCGCGCACACACAGTATTCGGAGCACCTACTTTAACTTGTGACAGATCAAAACCTATATATTTACTTTCCGTCACAAATGCAAAAAAGGAAACTACGTTGGGGAAAATAGGCACGTCATTTCGTTTTCGGTTCAATAACCAAAAAAAAAAATCTATCACGGACAACAAGAGCAATTTCCCTGTGACTCCAAACTTAAATCAACCAGACCATAACATTGATAAAATCAGAAGCATGATTTTAGATTCTAAATTTAAAAGCCAACAAGAAAGAAGGAAATCGGAGTTAGCACACATTTTCAAAATAGAATTACATATTAAAGGATTAAATACGGATTTAGCACACACCACAACGAACTGATCTGACCATGCGCTGACGGCAAACGCTTACTGACGTCCAAACATGAGCCTTTTTATTCGTTTTTCGAGGACAACTCAGATGCCATAGCTGCGGAGTGTCGTTGGACAACTTTGCGTCATACTGTGTTCCAGTTCTCTATAGTTCTCGATATTGAATATAACAGTTATTCCCGTCTGTGAGGTTAGTCTGGTATCCAATGAGTCGTGTTGTCTTTGATGGAATCGTGTCAAGATATTATTTTTTTTATTATTTGTTCACTCAATACAAGGCGTGAGCGCCGCTTAGTGCAGAATGTTATTAAGCGAGATTGTAACGGAGGGATAAGAAGCAAGAAAGAAGTGGGTGTAGGATCGATATTGGATAACTCTAGACTTAAAAAGACCAAGATTGTAGTTGTCAAGGAAGCTTCCTCTCGGAAGTTTTTATGGGTAAGAAACTGGCTGAGTGAAACTTGTCAAAATAACACGAAGGTTTTGGGGATGGTTTTGTCATTGTCAACATGGTATGGAGCGTCCTAAATGCATATGTCTGAGATGGTGGAACTAAGGAATGGAACTATTGAGTTGGCGATTTTTAAACAATATTTTATTATTAAAAAAGGAAAGTAATTCAATAATAAAATTTTTAAATGAGTAAGATTATCGACACGCATATTTAAACGTGAAAATTAAATATTTTTTATTAATAAAGTAAACTAAACAGCAATATTCATTAATAAATAACTCGCCTACAAAAACGCCCGATAAGTATGTACCAATCCAATACGTTTGCTAGAGTAATACTGATGGATTAGTGAGGATCTAGCAAGGCTTCGTCTGTGGAATAAGGGTTGTAGGTTAGAGAATAATTATTCACTGATCAGCAGAAGCCTAGATATGGCAACAATCCTTGAATTTTCGTTGGCTCTGAAACTTACTAAAAGTGTCTGATATGTTTCACAATTCCTAAATTTCAAGGAAAGAGCGACTAAGTGAGAGAATGAAAGAGTAAGTGAGTGAGTATGTGTGTGCGTGCGCGGACGCAAGTGCGTTGCTTCTTCTTACGGTTCTGGTCATTGAGATGAGCGAGAGTTCACATGTTATGGTGGGGAAATACAGCGACATATGAATAAACTCATATTTTGGCTTAATGGCAAATTAACACGTCCGTACCGTGATTAAAACAAATTGATAATTTGCTAGAGGATAATTTAATTTCCACAGAGCCAATGAATGGTTACATTTAAATGCCTGGTAATTCTGAAAAGTTAATTTTTAGTCGTGAAAGTTCGTCTAATTTGGAAAATTGGATAACTACTATCATACCTGCCTAACTCTAACCCTGTTTGATTCAGCATCGACCAAAATCGATCAAAAATTCCTCAAAGGGAGATAACTGCGAAAATGAAATCCATTTAACCACTGTAATGAACTGTAGACTTGGAGAAATATACTTTTTTAAATTTTTATGTGCCATGACCTTTCAGGACGTAGACGATCATGGCTCTCCATCTCCATCTATCTCTTGAAGCTCTCAACAAGTTCCTACACTCTGCTTCCTCCCCCAGACCACGTTCTGTCATCAATTTGCTTAAGTCCGGCAGTAATGTTAAGCATTGTTTTGCCTTGTCTCTCTTTCCCTGTATTCGACCCGGGAGTGTCAGACTCTCCAAGCCTTCTTATCACATTACCTGTCTCAAAAACCTTAGCTGTCTTTTCCTGATATTAAGTACAAGCCTCCTCCTTGTTCGCAACCTCTCTAAGATCTCATCGTTGCTCACACATTCGGTCAATGATATCCTTAGTATCCTTCTGTAGAACCACATCTCTGCCACATCGAGTCTCTTCTTCATCTTTGAGAAATCACCCAACATTCGCGGCCGTAAAGAAGGACAGATAACAGGACAGTATTCTTTTCTTTGTTACCAAATATATCGTCCTGTCTCGCAGTACTCTGCCCAGCTTTTGGAATGTCTCCTTGGCCATCCCAATACGTCTACGGATCTCAGTATCGCCCTTACCGTCCTGTGTCAAAACGCTACCCAGGTATTTAAACTTTCGCATCGTCTTGATTCTAGTGTTCTTGACTTTCAGATCGCATTTCGAGCTCATTCTTTTACTGATGACCATGCATTCTGTCTTCTTGTAGTTTATGCTTAGTCCCTTCTTCTCACCCTTCTTTTGTAGGATATTTTGTAATTTAATTTCCGTCTGTGCTATCAGTATTGTGTCATCTGAGTATCTTATGCTGTTAAGAGTGTGGCCGCCATTACTAAATCCCAGTAGGGTTTCCAGTTCTCTCAGGATTGCCTCGCTGTATAAGTTGAACAGGTCGGGTGAGAAGACGCATACTTGCCTTACGCCCCTATTTTTGTGTATTCCCTGAACTCGTTCCTTATGCAAATGTATGCTGTTTCCTGCCAGTTTAATCTGTGTTCGTAATTTGCTAAGCAGAACCAGATTTGTCAAATAGTCACCTGTATGGGCACCCGGTGAGGACGGAACTTACTATTTATGGTTAACATGATTAACTACTGAACTGTTAAGTAACTACGGACAGACCGGGTTATTGTATAATGAATTCCACTAGGTCTAGATACGTAAATAAATCGAGTTTCAAAATTAAAAAACAAAAAAAACACGTAAGTCGAAATATTACTTACTGAGTAAGTATTTATAATACTGACTTAGTATTAATATAATTCTCGTATAATAATAATAATAATAATAATAGATTCCAAAGAGATATACGATTTGTTTTTCATTTTATCAATACATTCAACAACACCGACAGATAACAATGGTGGCTTCCCTTACAAATTCCACGCAAGTTCAAACTCTGAGAAAAAGCATATATTCTTTAATAAGTTTCTTTAATGCATTGAACGGCAGGCGCAAAGCTACAATGCTTACAAAGAAAGATGTATACTCACACATCTGTAGCCACAAAATATAATGATTAAAATAAGTGACATTATTGTCATATATATATATATATATATATATATATATATATATATATTTGTGTCGGTCTGAGCTGGTGGAACTGAAGAATGTAATTCGTCCAATCATCTGCCATGGCAATAGTGATGGCTTCCTGAGAGGCTAGCAACGTTTCGTCTGTTGGATAACAGCTGCACAGTGGAGAATAATTTATCACTTACACTTTGTTGACCCTTTACCATTTTTGATCTAACTCTTCATTTCTTTCACATTGAAATATATCAACGATTGTAAGTAAAGCTTATGAGGCTTCATTTTACAACTTCACCTTTAGTTCTGAAAAACGTTTATTTTATTGTGGTGGATTGTTAAAAGCGAGATGGAATGTGCTTCTTTTATTAGTATATACATATACTTTTTCATTAGCTTATTAACAAATTTTGCTGTGTTTCTCTTAATTTCTATATGGACTGTAATTAATTTCTCTAAGTGTTTTTATCTGGTATTTCAGATCTATTTTTTATTGTAAGCAATAGTTCTCTTCTAGTTTCTAATTTCTTCATAGCTTCTTCTTTTCTCACATGTTCTCTCTATGGGATTCTTAGTAAACGTCAGTACGACCATACCACCGTCGGTTCAAGTCTCTTTTTCATTTAAAAAAAAAAAAAAGTCTAAAATTCAATGTCAGAGTGCCAGATACGTTTTAAAATAGCGGTTCAATATATTTTCGTTCTTTTGAACATTCTCCCTTAAATCTTTGCTCGGGTCCTGGAAGAGATCTTTTTTTATTTTCTTATTGATATTAGGATTTTATTTTAAAGTGTTTAAAAATGAGGACACTTCTCAAATGGCTATCTTGTAATGATTCTAGATAATAAAAACAAAATATCACATTGTTAAGAAGTCCTGATCTGTTTGCGTACACAATAAATATATACGAAAATACTAGATTATATTACCAAAGTTAAACCACCTCACTAAGCTTTTCATTAGAATTTTAACGAACAAAGATCGGAGCATATTGTAATACGATTATTAGCTGTTTTCTTATGACGAAATGTTCGCCATTCACAGATTGAGCACTTAATCATTCTGTCGGTTGAAATTCATAAAATCCTTCTCTTAAAACGTTTTGAGAAATATTGTTTTCTCAAGTCCGGTAGCTGTTATCATTCGTTCCAGTATTGATAAAGTTTTCATTCATTGCTTTTGTTTAGGGCAGATTGGAGGATCAGCCTCTCGATTATGTTATTGTTCTTCTCTCTTTTAGTTACATGTGATACACATTTTAGTTGTTGTTGCTGTTGAAATCATCACCCGATGGCGTTTCTCTTATCTTATACCATTATTCTCCGTCTTTTGAAATTCTTGGGTTTCTTTTATCATTTATAGTTCCTTGTTTATGATTCTAGCTGCAGTTCCAGATACTGTAAAAAAGAGGCTACCAGCTGAAGCCCACACGCTTCATCCGCTCGAAGCCATTTTTTGATGCTCGATTTGAGAAAGCTCTTGTATCCAGCCAACAGAATATACACTTTTTTTTTAAGTTCATGTTTCCGTTTCGAAGCAATAAACGGTGTTCAAGGAAACTGCCCATGGCCCAGCAGGTGCTATGTTCAATTTTCTATACTAGATTTGTTACAATGAATCCATACACCGAGATATTTGAAGTGATTTTTTTTCTATTTCAGTTAGTCTGTTATACGCCATGCGTGATACATGTTTAGGCGATCATGTATCATTCGATACATGACTGACGAGGCAATTTCTCCCGCATTAGGTTGCCATTTCCTTCTGCACTAGACCAGTTACAATTCAAGGCTATAGAACCCGGTATTTACCCATAGCTGGTGAAAGAAGAAGGGTATTCATACTTTTCCCAAGGGTATTAGCACGTAAGTGAATGTAATGGATTTGAATGGAATTCGAACCTGGTTCTTCGATTCTTCAATCCGAACTGTTATTACTCCGTCGTGCCTCCATCTTTTTTACTAATTCAATATCTTTTTTATGAAGGATTCAAGTTACGCATCACCACTGCTTTCATTCCAATCCCATTTGATTTTTACTCTTTTGGAAAAGTCTATCGAGTGTCACATTTCTTGGAATAATTGGTAGTCGATGCTGATGTTTTACTTCCAACTTTCACAAGGATATACTTTTTTTTTCCTAATCATTTCCCATCAATGAAGCCAGTAAGACGCAAAGTGTTAGTGAGTCTGAGTGAATATCAGAAAAAAACTTTATTAAGGAGAGAGAAAAATAATAGAGCAGGAATGAAGAAGACAGAAGATAACGACTGATATTGCATTTAACTGTTTCATGTTCCAAAACATTCTTCACCATGATCCAAGCATTTTTCCTGATCGAAAGCAAGAAGCTGAGATTAAGTTCTACAGACGAGAAACGCTCGAGAGAAACTGTCAGCTTATAATTTAGGGTTATATCTAGCCATTTCAAATGTAAAATCGTGAATCTTGTATCGCGCTTAAATTCGTAAAGTTTACACACGAAGTAGGAAAGTCATTAGAAAAAAAATACCTTCAACATAATTATAGAAAAAGCGGAAGGAAGATACGTTACGGTAGTAGGCCACTGGCTGAAGGAGTTCAAGTTCATTAACATTACTGATTTTCCTTTATCAAAAATCATTTAATACATAGTAGATGCAGCAGACAAAAGGTGTCAGCAATATTCAGTGTATGGACGAACAGGAGATATTACTTTCAGAAGAAGAATTCTATCAGATCGAGCGAAACAAAAGCCAAAATATCTTATAATTATGTATTCAAGATAACGCAAATAAGCAATTGATATGATATAACAAGACTATACTAGGTAAGAAATACTATGTAAGCTCGAGTAAAATCGAAAATATATTAGGATAATCAGCAAAATGTTTTGATTGCAACTACTTTTTACATAGACATTAAAGTTTTAACGTGATCCATCCTTAATGATAAACTCGGGTATAATAAACAAGACATTAATTTTGGCATTAAATAACACAGTAAGATTGGATATGTCACTACATCCATCAATCACAGCCTCTTTACGTCTGTCTTTCTAACTCTCAAGATGAGAATTAAATCCACGAAATAAATATCCTTTACTTACCAATTCATCTTTATCCATTTATGTAAACATCCACAGGTTGTGATATTTACGAGGCATGATTTAGAACTGTAAAAGAAAAGTAAGGGCGGGAAATGATTGGAATGGATTGAGAAGGAATTACCGTAAATCCCTATTCTAAAATGAGGAAAGCTAGAAGGACATAATTCACAATCTTTGCTTTTGTCTAGTGTCTAACACGCATTCAATTGAATGGTGTTATTTCAACCAGGAAAAATACCAAGCTTGTCTATCTGATATCAGTGTGAGGTGATGTCAGGTTATATATTTTGAGAAGGGATAACACGCGAATGTGTGAGATAGTTTGTGAAACAGAAGATGATGATTCAATGAAGTCATTTCTCGTCGAATGACTTAAGGATGAGGTGTCACATCTGAATACGAATAAATGATGCCATAAGTTATACCGACGACACGTTGTCGGAGATGAGATGAACAGAATATGAAATATAGTTAACTGAATATTATATTATTAATAGAAGTACACGAAAATAATTCACAATTCTTTTTCGAATTTTCTGAAATATCATCATATTTAATATACGAATCAACTCATCATGAGGTCCACTTCGACAAAATATACATGGACATTATTACTTCGATAAATGTTTGAGCTTAACAACTTTGACGAAAGATTGCCACAACCACCATAGTTATGAATGCAGTTTATTAATTATAAAAATACTTGGATACAAATTAAAAGTAAAAATTTAGAGGTTTTCCCATTTGACTAAAGAAGACATTTAAACTCAATCAACCGTTAACGTCTCTCTCTCTCTCTCTCTTCTCACGGAAACCAAACAACGTTTCGGATTTGTCTTCAAGATTTCTCGCAATCAAAAATAAATAATCAATTACTGATAAGGTATTGGCAAGAAGTAACGTATACGCGAACTCATCATCATCATCTTGCGGCCTCAGCCGAGATTTAACTCGCCAATACTTTGATTGGTGTAGTTCATAATCTTGTCAAATAGCTGAATTCTTGATGCTTCGCTAGGGCTATCAAGGGTGTTTTTATCGTGACACCATCACTAAATGGATTGCCAACCATGGCTCAGAGAGACTCCATTCACCCTCCTCTAAGAGCAAGTTTGAATTCAGAGTTTTCCTTCTCCTAGACCAGTTGCCTGTCCTGCTATTTACACATAGCTGGAGGGAGAAGAAAGATTCACAAGAAGGGTGTTAGCACGTAAGTGAATGTAATGGATTCGACTGGAATTCGAACTCGGCTCTCCGATTCCTCAATCCAAGCCGCTATCCTTTACTCCACCGTGCCGCGATGAAGAAGCAGAGCAATACTAATATTAATAATAACATTCCAATCTATGAAACATTATTCACCATGTCCTTTAACTGGAAGCTGAGTCAAAACAAAGTATTTCTCCTAAAGGTATTGAACATAATAGACTGCGAGGGTTATGTGTAATATGTGCTTATGTGTACAATAAATATAAAAAATATTTTTACAAACTTTATGGGAGGCTTCGTAACGCCAAAACAAAGAAAAAAGTCAATATAAACATATATCAGAAAATCCTTCGTTATTAAGTTTAAAGAAAGTTTCTGTAGATGGTCCTGTGTGGCTATGCAGACGAGTTTACGTTTGTCATTCATGTACATTTTCGGCTACTCTGTCTTCAAAGTTTAACGTATGTAGTAGTGAGTTAACTGAAAAGTGTTCCGTTTAACAAAGGCTGTTTATTAATATCGTGAGCAGACAGATAGGATTTTTACATATGATCGTGCTAATAGCAATGGACGTGAGGCTGCACGACTGTATCAGATTGCGTTTACAAACCTACGGCCGCCGAATTATCCAACATTTACCGCTGTTTATCGTCGCGTTGCAAAGAAAGTTTCCATTGCACTACAAACTATGGATCGAGGAAAACCGAGAACCGCTAGTACAGCTGATCACCAAGAACACATTCTCTAGGCTGTTGGAAACGATTCAGGTATTACCACACGCCATTTGGCCCTCGCAAATCGTACATTTCAAAGTAGTGTATGGAGGGTACTACAAGAGCAGCACTTTTATCTGTATCATTTGTAACTTGTCAGGTTTTTCACCATCTAATCACTCACCCTGGGAGAACATTGACAAATGGTTCATTGCACAAACTGCTGACTCGTTTTAGCCTCTTCAGTCTTGTTGACGCAAACGGTGCATTTAGATATGGAATAACATGTTTACAAAACCAACATTAGTGGGCGGATCGGGATCTAGACACCAGGAATAGATTACGATTAATGTACGAGTTGGAACCCTAGGTGACTGTCTGATAGGTCCATATGTTTTCCCTGAATGACTTACAGGAGCTCTGTACAAGAACATCATATATATACTTCCAGACCTCGTAGAAGATATATCCTTGCTAATACGAAGACGCATATGGTTGATATATGATGCGACTCCAGCATTTTTAGATACATTGTTCGCGACTGGCTGACATCTACCATGAAATATAGATAAGCAGGGGAGGACTGATTACATGGCCTTTACTTACCTTGGAAAATTGTTTAAGAAAATAAAGTTTTCTCTTAAATAATATATCTTATTTGAAAGGAAACTTTATTTTTCTTAATCAATTTTCCACAGCTACCAAGACATTAATCCGTGAATTTGAAAGAATCGAAATCAAATTATATAGGCATAACATGTCTAAATTATTTAACCAAAACTGTTTGAATGAAAATATGTTGCCCAATACACATACACACACACACACACACATATATATATATATATATATATATATTGGAACGATAACAGAGCAAGTCTCAGCCGATATAAACTCCATCCTTAATACTCTTGTAGTCAACATGCCTCGCTATCTCAAATACATTATACATATTTTGAAATCTTTACAGACTATGACACCTTGGTCCAATAATTAACTTATAATGATTATGTATGCAACCTCACGAATAAGATCCACGTGAGGTGGCGGGGGGGGGCTCACCTGGTAAAGCTGTCTACCTTCCAATGATTTTCAGTATGTACAATATGTGTGAAATCTCTCGGTTTATTTTGACACAAAAATTTCTGTTCCGTGACAGCCACGTTTTACAATTCTGATGCACAGGCACGGAGGTTAAAATGGCTCTCGGGCTACGCGTGAATTCTTATGAACTTTCGAACATGAATTAATATCCAGACATCAACTGGAAATCCTTCACGAATGTAAATATATTGACTATTTTTCTTATATAGGCTCATAGTGAGGGCAAAATATATGGTGTTTTTCCTTAGCGTAGCTTAGATTTTGCATTGTAAGCCACCGATTAAGGATCGAATGGTTTTAGCGAGACAACGTGCTAACCACTACACCACGTCGAGGTGTGATATGTATGACTTCAATACGTGCAAAAACAATTACCAAAATAGTTTTAAATTCACATTACAATACTAATCTCAAAATATTCCTTTTTTAAACTAAACATCGTAAAGAAAATCTGAAATTTACATCATTTTATACAGACTGCCAATGCTATTTAATGTTTTTCTAGCTACCATCCAATCAATCCCAAAATACATAATCTGTAGACAATGTTTATGCATCTAAAGAATTTGTTCGAACACTAAGGACTACAATCTAGTAATACGCTTGCGCAAAATTCACGTTAGCTTTCGAAGCATCCTTTTAAAAATTATCAATGTATCCATAAGAAAGCCTTCCACATACACTTGAAATAAACTTTTAGCCTAGAAATAAAAAAGGAAATTAATCCAGGAATAATGATGTTAAACATTTTTAATCAAAAAAAGGAATAAATTCTCTCATTTCCTCAAAAGAATCTTCCTAAATCGTAAACTGGTTCCTCTAATTAATAAGGCATTAATCGTAAAACGATAGCCACACAATCTATTATCCCTACTCACATCGACCAAACTGAAACGACCAACGAGTAAAGCAAGATACAAAACCAGTAAGCTCATCGTCAGTGATACGATGTACATTTCATCAGGTAGATTTGTTAAGATAAACCCACTCACCTTACTTGAAACATAAAAATTATCGGAATACCTCGATTAATACACATTTATATAATACATTTTCGATTAATGCGCTAAATCTGTATAAGAAAATTTAATTAATGCATGCATAATATTCCATTAGTGCGGTAAAATATTCTTCTGTTTAATCATGGCAATTGGAAATTATATTTTTATAATTACTGATTAATTAAAAAAAAATTGTAAAATTTAAAAATGGAAAATGAGTATTTTCTTCTTCATGCATTATGTTATCTAAGCAATTACAGTAATGCTTAAAATATAGACGTTTATAAATAAATACATTTTATAAGCCGATAATAAAAATGCATATATGAATATTTGCTC
>CAHIKZ030001034.1:527500-537500 GCA_903632075.3 Acanthosepion pharaonis
GATATAAGAGACTTCTTCTCCGGTCCCGACAACTCTCTTATATCTGGGTTAGACTGTGTGTATATATATATATATATATATATATATATATATATATATATAAAGTAATAGATAAACATATTTTTAAAATCTTTGAATAGAAAGAACAACAATGTATATTAAACCATTTGCTGAGTTTTGACTCGTGTCAATTTAGTTGTTTGAAACTCGCAAACTTATAAAGGAACTCTTCGGAATTATGATTTATTTTACAAATATTTTCGATCGGTATTCAAGTTTTTAAAGAAAGAAAATAAATAAGTTATATATATATATATATATATATATATATATATATATATATATATATATATATATATATATATATAGTTATTGATAATGTGAGGCAATACATTGATAGAAATGACTTTAAGGATTTTTTATGGATTCTTTTCATTTGGTCTGGTTAACTAATTTTATTTCTTCACAATTCCGACAGTAATATTCAGAGGATACATGTATTTCCATTATAGGTTCTCGTGAACAATTGTGGTATAACTTATAAATATTAGATATCCCAAGTTTTTGATCAGAGTAGCATATTTAAATGTATCATATAAATCCATAGCAGCAATTCCATTTTTCTTTTCAGATCTTCATAGACAGTACAATAAAATGCTACCACTAATTGCAAAAAAATAGAAAAATATATAAAAACGATTAAATATCCAGTAAGTCTTTTACGAAAGACTGCTGCCTAAATATATTCCACGCTCGCAGACATATGTATAGAATAATTTAGGTTAAAATGAATGTGAATTAATATCGACTTGAATATACTTTTTTTTTTCAAAAGAAGTTCAGAAACATACTGAGAATGGAAAATTTGTCATGCTAATTCTTTTAGTGTATATGAACTGGCAGAAAATGATATTAAATTCTTATTTAAAAGAAATAGTATAAATTCTACCAGCACATTCAATGCAATATACAAATCTGTCTTTCCTATTTTAAGTCTTGTTTAGCAATAATAAACACACTCCCACGTATACATACATAGAAACAAATACATAATTATATATGTAAATATTTCTCAGAATTAACCTGTAGAAAAAGACATTATGTATAAAGGAAAAAAACACAACAGGAAAACTGTAGTTTTAGCCGACGCGTTTCGTCCAATGTGGATTGTTCAAGAGAAAAAATAAATTAATTTATTAAACCAAAGTATCTATAGACTACAAACAATAATGTCGTTAGCAACTAGAATTTAGAAACACTATTGCAAAATTTACGTCAATTAATTTATGTTTGAAGAGAATATTTTCACATGTAAGATATTGTATCTATTGTTGTGTTGACGGATTCAAGCTTTCTCTTGATTACTTGATATATTGTTTTTTTTTTTGTTTACTTTGCCTTTGGAGAGGAGTGATTTTGGGAATATATATATATATATATATATATATATATATGTCATTCGCAGAGATTACTCTTTCGTTGATCACAGCTCCTCAGTGCGACTAGGCATCCGAAAGACAGTATCGAAACCCAACCGATTTGGTGTTAGTCAGATCTTCTACAACTGAGTTATCTTCACTCGGCAGAGTTACACAGCTAAATGTAGCGTATAGTTTTTACGAATGTAAGCAAATGCCAATCAGCCGAAGTGCTCCATTCATTTCACTGAAGAGCTTTGCATTAGCACGGTGGCTTGTGTATATATATATATATATATATATATATATATATATATATATATATATATGTGTGTTCGTTTGTTTGTGTTGAAATACTTTTATATGATGCAGTTTATGATCGGACTATAATGCTGAAGAGCCATTTACTTTCTATAGCTGTTGATATCACATTGACAGTTATATGATCTATGCATTTTCGAAACGAATCATAAGGACTTAGCAGCAAAAAACAAGTAGAAGGAAACAATCTGCATAGCAACTTAAAGAAGATGTTTATATAACTTTTAAAGACTCGAGTGTTTCCCATATTATATCCATTGCGTCGGTTTCGTTGTTGTATTTTTTTTCCTTTCCAGAATCTCTTTGTTTTAGTTGTCTGCCGCTCATGGCTTTCTCTCATCAACCTGCCATGCGGTCTGCTGGATTCTGTCTTTGACGTTTTTATGCCTCCAGTTTATTTCACAATTGTAATCCGGTTGGCTGCTGCCTTGTCACCATGTATTCAATAGCAAAGCACTTTGACCTGCTTTTCGCATGAGAGAGAACAGTAAATCAAGGGGGTATCTGATTCGAGTAATAAAAGAGATGTTACGATATTTACTTCCTTCTTCAAAATGGACAAGATGCCAGGTTTTGAACAGTTCTCAAGAGCTGCATAGAAATTCGCTAAAATCTCCGAAATCGGCAATCGGTTTGTATCAAAAATGCGAGATCTTGTCGGGTAAGCACAATTGATATCTTACGATGCAGTTATAAACGAAAAATGAATACATTCCCGAATTCTGCTGATCAGTACTGGAAATAGCTTAACATATAAAGTAATGTGTGTCAGAAAACCTGTAGAAACAGACAACGATATATATATATATATATATATATATATATATATATATATATATATTACAATGCTTGTAGAGTATAGAAAACGCTGAATACTTGGTCCATTGGGCAATATTCGTAAATATATAACAACCTTATCAAGCTGCGTCGGTTTTAAACCTCAGATACAATCTGGTTTGGTTTTATTCTTATGTCTTTCCCTATCATATATATATATATATATATATATATATATATATGTTATGTTTCTGTAAATCTTCCATTCCAGGATCTAATTTCCTGAAGAGGGATATTCTTTCATGGTTAAACTTCGTAATAACATTTCTTGCCTGATGAAAATTAAGAGATTTCGTACTTGAAAATACAAGTCTAACAAATGCAGGTTATACGTGTCATTAAAATCTTTTCATTTTAACTCAGTTTGGATCATTTGCTCATATACTATCTTACTAAAACACATGCATATAACACAAAAACAAACACACACACACAGACACACACACATATATATATATATATTTATATATATATGTGTGTGTGTGTGTGTGTGTGTGTGTGTGTATGTATAAAGTGTATATTTAGGCAGCAATTTTTCATTAATGCATGTTTTATTAAGTAATATAGACAAGTTTTGTCTATTTATTGTTAGTAATTTCCTCTCACATTGTAGGATAAGAAAAACACCATATTGGTGCATGTTTAAATCCAATCTAAGCTTTCGGCTTACACAAGCCATTATCAAAGAAGTCATTTTCAATGAATCAAACAACAACGGACAAAACAACAATGATAGTCCGCCCTTGCTGGATGAAAATTTCAAGCAACAACTCGTATCTACGAGACGCGGAAGCGAAAATCGCGTCGCAGCTCGTGACGTGACAGAGTGATAAACGAGTAGTATTAAGTACTGAAAGTCGCTGACATAAACCAATGGCTCCTATTATAAACTATAGGCATTTAAGGATATTTTTGGAGATTTCATAGTTTATTTTGTTCAGGTTAGTTTTCAACTGTTTTATGTATAAAGCTTCAAGAATTTTTAATTTTTGTTTATTGTTTTCATGTTTAAGTATAGTTGTGTTGTCAACAAGGATTTTCCGGAATTGTGTATGCGGGTAAGTATGTTGTTTTAAATGTCTAAAAATGTTAGATTTATCATTTAAATGTAGTGTCAAGCGTCGTGATAGCGAGTATGAAAGGAACTTACTTAAAATAAATAGACAAAACTTGTCTATATTATTTAATGAAACATGCATATATACTACTGACTCTTGTGCCGCTCCAGTAGGTACCTGACACTCGCATGCTATCCTTTATCTTTCTAAGAGGCACATCAGGTATAATTCGGAGTATTGCCCAGTCCTCACTTTCCAGTTTCGGTACAGTCTAAATATATCACCACGTCCTTGTGCGGGGACAAATTATTTTGCACCCTCTAACCTCTCTCCCAAAGGTCGGAAAGTGCTCGGACGATCTCTACCTTTCACAACTAGGACCTGCCATGCCACTTACATCGTAAACCACCTACATTCAACTACAACCTTAACCTTTTCAAGTCCAGATTTAGCAGTTATAATGCACATTCAGGCTCTGAAACAGCCTCTTAATGTAACCCTCTACCATGAATGACCTATGGGTTTTCTACAGGGTGAACCGTTGTGTAAAAGGTAAAGAAAGTTCTAGCCTTCACGGATAGGACACGCTATGCCACTCACATAGTAAATAACCACTACCCATACTCTCTACGTATCTCATTGTTGAGAAGAAGTTTCCAATCGAACAGCTTCTTTCCGCGAACTACTGTTCTGTGGAATCGACTCACAAGATAAATTTCCCGACTACTACAATCTTAACTTGTTAAATTCTAGGGCTAACCATTAACATCCTCTGCTATCCGTATATACTGCGTCTTAATGGAAACCTCTAACTCTGGCGTAAGTAATTTTAGAGCATAGATATTTATATTTTCTATAGGTTATATTTAGCATAACGACAGCAATACCAAAGAAAATTTTAATTTTCATTGGTTACATATTTTGTATGAGCTATTTCAAATATTTACTCTGTGGGTAACACTTTTTTAACCCATTACCTGCCATGAGCCTTATTTGGGGATCTGTTAAAATTAAACTCACTACATGTTATTCCTTGTATTTACATTGAATTGCTTACATATATTGCATTTGTAGAGGAATAATTTACAACACTTAGCCTTTAAAGTTATTATTATTATTAGTCGTAATAAGATAATTACTGCCGTAAATTTAGAAAAATAGTATTTTGAAAAGTATTTTTTTAATTATTTCTAATCAAATTTATTTTTTAATGTTTTATACACATATATATTTGATGTTCTAATTTCTGGAAAAACGACAATGGTAACTACTGAAATTAAACATAAGGAATAAATAAATTCATAAGACACCTGTCTGGGCCAAACATGCGCATTAAAATTTTGGCAGTTAATGGGTTAATCTGTAAAAATATTGTTTTTTAATCATTAAACAGATTTTTTAAAGAAAATTTAACTCGGAATTAATGTAAATATATTTCCTAGTGTTTATTTTACCTTTCTGACTATTTAAACTAAGTACCCCGCTCATTCAGTATACGTAATGTTTAAAATTAAATTTTAAAAAAATGAAAAAAGCTTTCTTGAGGCTTTCATTTCAGCTTTAATTGGCAGCTAAAGGATTCAAAACTTGCTGTTTCCTGTCAGCAAATTACTCAGTGGTGTATTTCAATCAGATATTATATTGATCGGAATCGGTTTTATTTGAGTAAAATCGATAAAAATGGTTATTTTAGACACATTTGATTTAAAAATCTCGTAAAAATAAATTATATTTCTGAAACTTTGAGGAAAATTAGCAAATTAATCGGATTTAAAAGAAATATTACTTGCTTACAGCATAATATATTGTATACAAACATATCTTAACCACAGGGCTTTGTTTTTCTGACGTCTTAATCGATTTATTGACAGCCGAATGACCGTTGAATGTCTTCATAATTAAATATTGTGGAGCAGACAATAAAATTGATGTATTTTTTTCGTTGTAAAGTGGGACAACCCTTAAAACACGTGACCTTTTAATGATACAATTATCGGTTTGTACATCCATACTTAGAAATTCTTCACGTATATCACACACATAGAAACAATTTTTTTTTTAAATATTTGGCGTCTTCAAATTTACTTAATATCAATATTTCCTAAGAACTCCTTGGAAGTGATTTTAAAAGATTTAAAACTTTATAAATTATTTATTTCAAATGGTAAAAATTGAGAATATCGGTGGTTTAAATTCTTCAAAGAATTCCACTTTTAATTAATATAATCATTTAAAGTAATCAAGTTGAATTTATCAAGTTTTCATAAAAAGAAGTGGGTGAAACGACTGTAAAAATATATTTTACTAAGATTTTCGTATAAAAATTTGAAACATGATCTCATTTATTTGTGAATAAGTCCAGGAAATTTCATTAAAATGTCATTTATTTGAATTTTAGGAGAATGTGCACATTAATGTGTCTGCCACCGCAAAAAAGAGGCTAAAGATTTGCAATGCTAAAAATTGGCACAACCGCTGACGCAAGAAAAAAAAAACAGGTTTAAATCAAAATTTCAAATGCTCTACAAAAGACTAATAATGCCATTAAATATTCAAAAAATAGTTTGATCCCTCTTCTTAATAATAATATATATTTTCACGACCAGCCTATGTTTTCATTACGTTTGGAGCATGTTTTCTTCACGACATGCTGATTCCTTAGGAATTTCGTGGAGGTTTCTCTTTTAAAACTTTTTACGATGTAAAATATTCTGAACATAATTATATGTAATTTAATTACAGAAACATATATAAATAATGTGCATGTGTTTGAGTGTGTCCATCTATGTAGAGGGACATAAGGTAATATGAATATAGTCAAGTGAAAATCCTACCCAAAACAAATATCTGAAATACTGATTTAAATTTTATCAATGGAAAAATATAAGAAACTCAACTTAATAGTAGATCTGTTGATCTAAGTGTCTTTATGAGTGTGTGCAGTTACAAGTGTCAGATAACGCATCTTATAAAAGCCATAAATTAGACAACACCTAACATAGTGCTTCGCGCATACAACAAAGTTTAACGTTTGCATCTCATTTTAGAAGTTATGGAAAGCACTTACGTGGCACCTTGCAATCTGACCCATGAGATGAAAAAGCATATTGTACTCATGGCATGAGCTGCCCAGAGTAACGACTTAGATAAATCGCTATCTTCTTTAAATTGTCCTGATGAACTCTACAAACGACCCCAGACTCTGTGCGGAACCTACGCAGATACACACGGTAATGTTCACACAGTTTGGAAAATTCTTCATGTCTGTGAATATTTAATGTTACGACTTTCGCCTGAATACAAATCTGTTTATTGGTTTATAGCTGTTTCCAGGTCTGAAGAGCAAACGGTCGGTTGGTTCGATGACAGTCGGACATTTTAAACAGTGTTGAAATAATTTAAACACATAAATTAAAATAATAATAAAAATAAAACGGAGGATTCAGAATCATAGCAGAATCTAAAGTGTTGTTTTCATTAAGTCGAAGTTTTTGTTTCGAGTACGTGTCTGTTAAAAGTGATGGAAAATATTGATTGTTTTCTTACTGTTTCCATGAACGTGAAGACAATGCAACCGGTCGGCTTGATGAGAAGCAGCCATTTTAAACAGTGTTAAAACAATTTTAACGAACAAAAAGATAAATAAACGCAATAAAACGACTGAAAGATCATCACCTCAATGAACATTATTTACAAGAACATAGTGTCTTCGGTGAACTTGGTGACCTTCTATCGCTGTACATTTTTCTTTATTAAGTCGATATGCATTGAATTTCCAACACCGTTCGTTATTTAAACAAGATTTTATTTGCAAAATGAACGCAAACGAATTTTAAAACAATATCTTTTGTCTTCATGCATTTTCCCCTCTAAATGAAATAAAATTCCAAAGAATATGGTCTTTTTCGTCATCATTATGGCTTCCTTTGTTTGATCGGAACACATATTACAAAATAAGACCCTGGTGTCTCCTTTGGTTAAATCATTAGCCATTTTTAAGGTGCCCTCTAGACTTGGCAATTAATCTGGGAAAAGACAAATAAAATGTTTGCATTTGCCGTGATAAATTCCATCAAACGACGAAACGCCTCCGCGTGCGGACACACACACAAAAAGATATACATTATATATATATATATATATATATATATATATAATTAGGAAGTATTTATTTTTTAAACATGTTTCATTGAATAATATAAACATATTATATCTATTTTTATAATAATCCTCTCTAGTACTCAAATTAGTTTCTCGATGTTGAGATGAAATTCATCAAGGATGGCGCCGTAGACATTTCATACCCAGGTACATTGAATCTATTACGCGATCCTCCTTTGGGGTGAACCACAATGACAAATTATTGTCATTGTATTCGTTGTGATGTCGATTTTGAAAAAAAAAAAAAAACACGCGTGAACACACTTTGTTTGAATAATTTTTAATCCGTTGTAGCTATATAATTTTGCAAAACAGGAAATTAAAATGGAATTAAATGTTGGTTAAATGCACTTCATCACGTTGCTGCTACACTCGTAATATATTTTTGATTGGTTGCTTTTCATGCAGAAGACCTCGAGAATTTGAAAGTTTGTTTTATTATTTTGGCGATGTATTATATTGTCAACAAGTATTTTCCTATATTGTGAAGGTGGAAAGGGATGTGTTTGTAAATGTCATGAAATAGAACTTGCATCTGGATTTTTACATACAGACACACATCTTAATGTATCTATAAGTCACTTTTATTAAAAAATAATTTTCTAGGTCAAATTTGTAATCTCTAGTCTATAAATAGTTATCATGTATGTATAATGATTGAGACAAAGTAAAAAAAATCAATTAAACAATAAAAGTTTTCATCTGTTTAACATGTTTCAAGTTTTATATAGTTAGACATCGATCGATTGATATAAAATCCTTTTTGCCGATGGCGCCTCTTCTTCATCGGAACATGTCAAATTAGCACGTTTTTTTCTCCAAATTCCCATATATTCAATATTCCATTTGATTTCTCAAACAGACTTTACTCACTGTCTATCTCACACTTCTTACAAACACACACACACACACACACACACACACATATATATGTGTGTGTGTGTGTGTGTGTGTGTGTCTGTGTCTTAAATACGCAAAAACATAATTGTTAAAAGGATCTTTTTTCGACCAACCATTCTTCAGAAAAATATCCTGGTACCTTCTTAAATGCCCGAAATGACAAATATTCCTACTGTAAAACACAAATATAATTAGGAGGGCGAAATGAGGTATAATGACTAAAATTGAAATTTATTGCTAAAACGAGGGAAAAAAAGAATATAGAACAACTCAACGTATGTAGGTTTCTAGTGAGTGTTATATATATATATATATATATATATATATATATATAATCAGGTACTAATAAGAAATTATTACCTGATGATTGCATTAAGCATGAAACGTAGGGTATTATGTATAATTATTAATTTATACCTCATAGCTCTGTTACGTATCATTGATCATTGTTTTTCTTACATCAAAATTGTATATATATGTAGATATTTGAATACTTACACGTACATGTATTTATATTTGTCCATTTTAGGGTATATGTATATGTGTGTGTAGATACATGTATATGCCTGTATATATATATATATATATATATATATATATATATAGCGAGAGAGAGAGAGAACAAGCCAGAAAATTATGCTGGACGCTGTATGGCCGTAATGACATTATACTTTCATATAATTTTAATAAAGAATCTGTTATATAAAGAAAAAATGATTCAGCCGGACGCCTTTTTAACTTTAACTGAACAGTTTCTTTCCACGTTCCATCTATACCCCAAAAATGACATCCACAGATGACTTATCACAACAATGTAAAGAACAGTGATATGTGAACCCCAAGTGACGACAGATGTACATGGCAGTCGACTCGAGACGAACGAATTCTGTTAGATTAAACTCATCGAACAACATGATTGCTTTTTGTTTGACGTGCTTCGTAATATCTTAGGCCGACCGCCAGTTGGGAACAGAGTTTCATGATTGTTCTAATCTGCCCTGTGTATTGAATATAGGACTCATTCCTACAGACGCAATTATGATTGGGGAGAATCTTTTTTATACTGTGTTTATTCTGTTGCAAGATAGCCAGAGAAAGTCCCATGACAATGCAATGTCGTGCATACGGATACGAGTTGATTCTATTAGTATGGTTTTAGTGATGCAAATTGCTCTGGTCGTAATGTCAGTTTTGGGAAATATGGATGCTGAGTGACTATCGATTTGTTCGTCTGGAAAATATGATAACGGAAAGGCCAGGGTTGATAGGCTCAGTAACCCTTCTCTGTTGAGGCCGTGATGTCGC
>CAHIKZ030001034.1:550000-552500 GCA_903632075.3 Acanthosepion pharaonis
TATATATTTTTGTATTTATAATCATTTATATATTATATAATCATTTTATATATATATATATGTATATATAATCATTTATACATATATATATATATATATGTGTATTTATAATCATTTATACATATATATATATATATATGTATATTTATAATCATTTATACATATATATATATATATATATATAATCATTTATACATATATATTATACATATATATATATATATATAATCATTTATACATATATATATATACATATATATATATATTTATAATCATTTATACATTTATAATCATTTATACATATATATATATATTTATAATCATTTATATATATATATATATATATATATATATATATATATATATATATATATTCCCCATACTTCCTATGTACAAATAATATAAACACATAGTATGTGTGTATATATATATATATATATATATATAATCTTCATATATATATGTTTTTCTACTATACATATATATGCATATACATACATTTATACATATATATGTATATTAATATATACATATATATATTCGTATCTATTTTTCTCTCTATATATTTTCATTATATATCTATATATATAAAAATACTCATGCATTGTTACTGTCTATTCATATTCATTACATATATACTCATGTTTTTTTACTATCTATATATTTTCTTCATATGTATATATAAGTATTATCATTATATATTTGTACTATTATTATTACTCTAAATATGATTATTTAGAAATACGTTTCTTTTTTTGGCTGTTTGTGTGTGTGTGTGTGTGTCTTTTGTTTGTGAGATACGACTGACTTTAGTCTTAATGTACAAATTCCATTTAAAACACAGACCACACACTTAGGCTTCCTTTTAAAATGTCAGCGCCATTTTTTTAATCTTTTCTAACTTAGCGAACAGCCTAATCTCAGCGACATGTCTTAATCCAAAAACGCCGAAGATAGCCTTCTGCTTGACTGCCATATGACTTCCTTCGCAGACAAACAAAGCGGAACATATCTCTTAAAACTTCCATATATGTTTCTCGATTTTCAGCCTTTCTTCCTATTACAGATTTTCTAACGTCTGATAGTCCTCCAAAAGTCACATAATAATTCAATTTACTATTTTTAAAAGGCTAAGATGAAAAATTATTAACTGAAACTCTTTAGCCCTATATAAAGAAATTTATGTCTACCTAGTCGCTATTGAGTTAGATGCACTTAATCTATCGCTGCACAAAGATATCTATACAAAACTTTGAAGAAAACAAGCGCAACTTTGATGATTGCGAAAACATTTTGAGGCAACAATTATTTATTATTTTATGTTTTGACTGATCTTATAACGTTTATATTTTATTACAACATTTTGAATCGACAGCAACTTACACTCTTAAAAATAAAGATTCACTTTTCAATGAACCTTTAAATTTCATCCAACCATCGAGCTTCTATTCTGATCGGCAGCTTCACCATCCCCGAAGTTTACCAACATGATACAGCATACGATTCAAAATTGACAACTCCATGGTAGTTTATATTACGCAGGTAAATATTTACGACACTTAAAATTCAAAATCTAACACTTTTGTCAATCTCAAGACTGGTCATATTCTTTCTAATTATATGTTCTTCTTTTAATAACACTGGTGTCATGAGTGAAATTGGCTGATCGACTGCATGCCTAAACCCCGGATGGTGTATTTCTATTACTTTTGTTAATGTATATATATATTATGAATTAATTGATTTAAAATATGTTTTTTCGCCACACAGTTACAACCTTGTTTCAAAAATGGTTAGAACAGTGTAGCGAAAAAAAAACATATTTTAAATCAATTACTTTATAATATTAATGCTCTGTAAATTTACATTTGTAAAAATAAAAATATCTATAAGAACACCGGATTATATATCTTACTGTTCTTTCTTTATATATATATATATATATATATATATATATATATATATATATATATATATATATATATATATATATATATATATATATATATATATGTATGTGTGTGTGTGTGTGTGTGTGTTTAGAACATTCGTTTTCTGACCATGAGAATCGGGTTCGAATTTCACCATGGTCAATTTATCGGGAAGGCGACTTACTGATGTTATCGGACTGGATCGAGATCGGACGTGCCTGAAAACCATACCACGGGTTAACCCCAGCCTGAGAAGAGAAATTGGGTAGACGAAGCCACAAGTCATCCCGGCCGATGGTTTGAGCATGCTGCCCTTTTTTTAAATTGTTGTTCACGCTAGATTTTTCCCAGATATCGTAAATAAGTTCTGCTTACTGCAGTTGCAGTATAAACCACAGGGGATCCGTTGGTGTTGAGCAAACACAGTAGGGATTGTAGTAAATGCCCTAGTATATATATATATATATATATATATATATATATATATATATATATATATATATATATATATTAGTTATAATTAATGGATTCAATCCGACACAAATTTTAATATATTTTCTGTTTATCTA
>CAHIKZ030001034.1:557500-560000 GCA_903632075.3 Acanthosepion pharaonis
CGCACAGACACAAATACACATTATATATATATACATTATATATATATATATATATATATATATATATATATATATATATATATATATATATATATATGTCTGCGTGTGTTCAGAATAATTTATCTGCTTTATACTGTTTGAGTGACGCCAAACGTCCTTCGACCTCTTTGCTTTCATCCATATGTAAGTGTACAGTAATTTCAATCGTTGCCTGGATTTTTCTTTCTTTGTTTCTGTTCTTTTCCTATTTCCTCGAGAAACGTACGGATCGTTGCAATTACCCAGCAGTTATGGGGACAGCGATTTCTCTTCGATTCTTAGAGTTTCCGAAGTTTTCGAATTGATTTTTTTCTGCTTTTTTTATTCTATCATATTCAAGTTCACCTTGAGATTTAGTGATTTACTTTCGTCCCTTTATGTCATCCTTTTTTAAGTCCGACTCTAATACGTTTATGTTCCAGCTTACAATCAAGGACTGTATTGATCTTCGATAGTTATCAATTGCTATCGTTATTAATATCATTATTATTTAATGCGTTTTCTTTTTCATTCATGATGACTTTAATTCATATACTGATATCGAGTGACAGGTATCTCCTCAAATTTACATTACTTATCTCAGTACACGCAGAGTATCCTGGAAATTTGTGTCTAGAAAACTTTTGCAAGAATTTAAAATTCAAGAAACAATGATTATCATTTATTTTATTTCTAACTGAGTATTGTTTAAAACACGATTATAGCCATTATTATTAGTAGAAGTAGTAGCCGTAGTAGTAATTGTACAGTTATAATTATTATTTTTAGTAGCTGTAGTAATAATATACAGTTATTCTTATTAGTAGTAGTAATTTTTTATTGCTATTATCATTATTATTAGTAGTAATATTGCTGTTATTGTTATTAATCTTAGTTGTAGTAATATTATTCTTCATGTTATTATTAGTAGTAGTATTGTTGTAGCTGCTGGTATTATTAATCCTAGTATTGTTGTTGTTTCTGTCATTATTATTAATAATATTGTCGCTGTTATTATTATTAGTAGTAATATTGTTGGTGCTATTATTGTTAGTAGTAGTAGTATTGTTGCTGTTAATATGAATAGCAATAGTGTTTTGTTCTTATTAGTAATCGTAGTAGCGATAGTATTGTTGTTGCTGTTATTATTATTAGTAGTATTAGTAATATGATTGTTCTTAATATTATTATTATTAGTAGTAATATTGTTGTTACTGCTGCTGCTGTTATTATTAATAGTAGTAATATTGTTGTTGTTGCTATTATTATTACGTTTTGCCTTAGCTTTCTCTAACACAATTTGGTCTGAATTCTCAACAAGGCAAGAAATATTTTGTATAAGAAGATACAAACAGATGAGGTGCCATTCCATCAGGGACAAAAATGATTATTTTTTTCTTCTACAGTAAAATTCACCCTGTACAAGAACCAGGTGCCATTTCTAGGCAGAGACTTAGGATACGGTGTAGAAAATAACGGTAAACGCTAGACTTGAAAAGGCTAAGATCGTAGTAATCGTCCTAACATTCACTGTGTAGTCTGTTCCATAGGGCCGTGGTCACTGTATCGAGAGAAATCTACGCAAGATGTAAGATGTACACATGACAATGACTTTTTGCTATTTATATATTTTAGGACAAACAAGAAATTTAATTCGCCTATTAGTTTGCTATGTCTTTTATATTAAACACAGTTTCAACGTGTAATATTGTTGTCTTTAGTAGCCACATGTCTAAATTCTTGTATTTATTTAGTTTCAGATACATTTTCAAACTTGTTTTTTTTTTTTCAGATGGAGCTGCATCATCTATGAGAGGATGACAAGTGTTTTCAAGATGATTTTTCTTTATTTCCCTATAAGTCTGAAAACTGAAATTCCAGAGGATAATAACCGCTTCATTGTCTTCAACTTGTCGGGGTTCATGTTCCCAACAATACTCTTTTTGCGGGAGGTTGCATGTGCCTCTTCTCGACTTGTCTATATAATGAGCTGCCCTATCAAGTAAATTCTTAGTATTAACTAGTCGGCTATACTCAGATATTGTGTGACCAACTGATTCCAGGTGGTCTTCATATAAGCGGAAGGATATAAAAATTCAGGACATTACACTGGTAGTTCCTCGGTGAAAAGCACACTGACGCTGGCCAGCTGATGTTGTTATTATTATTATTATTTCACTGAAAGCGTTGAAGATTACTAAGTTTAACGTCATTCAACATTTCTTTATTTATATCAACAATTTAAAAAATATGAATTCATATCATAGACGAATTTTATATATTTATATACAGACTAGCAGCATGGCCCGGCGTTGCCCGTGCTTGATTCAAAAATCGCCCGACTCATACAGCAATCGCTATCACTTGACTTAAAATATATTTGCCCTTCCTTGCCTTTAAAGGAGTGTCCTTTGCCGTGTTGATGTTGCTACATGCCTTACTTCTTGCCTATCTCACACTGCGAATTTTTTCTAAGCTCTAT
>CAHIKZ030001034.1:567500-580000 GCA_903632075.3 Acanthosepion pharaonis
AACATCTCATACCATTTTAGAATCAAGCTGACTTCTTGAGCAAATTAAAACATTCCAGTTCAGATCTGAAATCTTTGATTCCCAAGTTTACATTACTGCGATTGTTTTCAGCAATTTTTTTTGTGTATTTTTTTTGTGACAAATTTTTTGTACAATAACAATTTTTATAATTTGGAAATAAATTTGGGAATAATCAAAATTAATTGCAAAATCCAGTGAAAGTCACCCATGAAATAAAAATAATTGTTTGTATGGAAAGTAAGGACCTATGTTCATCAAATTGACTTTAAATTAAGTGTTGCCAGAAGTATTGTTAAGTTAAGCTTAAATATTAATGCAATACTTAAATGCAGCAATCAATTTTGAGTTCTTCTGTAGTTTATTGCTGCCTATCACATCTACTCCTCCCTACCTATTGTGGAGATCCGATCAAGACCCCCGTAGCAGGGTTTTAATAAAACTTGTTTAGAACAAGTGCTGCCTAGTTACATAGATATATATATATATATATATATATATATATATATATATATATTGTGTGTGTGTGTGTGTTTCTTTTTGTTGTTTATTTTTAATCCATTCACCCCAAGCAAGGCAATAATGCCACTAAGACACAAGGGGCTACTGGGAGTGAAAGCAACTGAGAAACTTTAGAAGGAACTGGAAAACCATTACTCTTGTTCAAAAGATTGGGGGATAAGTGAACAAATAAAAAGAAACGAATAGGAAATGTTTACCAATCTAACGTGTTTCACTTTTAAAAATCCTTCATCAGAGAATGAGATACGGAGAAAAAGAAGAAAGAAATTCTCGGACAATGTAACTTCGGCTCTTGAATGTCTCACATGTTGAACAAATCGTTTTTCGAACAGAAAATTTGAGATAAAAACGCCTCGGTTATCAAACAAAATTTCAGTTCTTGAACAACATTGCTGAACCGAAGTTACCCAAACTGAATAATTTCTGAGTTGACTACCATGTCGTATACATTTGAGTGTTGTGGCATGGTTTTCTTTTCCAATTTTATTGTACTGTGACTTTTTTCTCTACATTGATTCCTATTGGAAAAATAGATTTATTTGGTTTACAAACATTTCAGGTTACGAACGGCCTTCAGGAACGAATTAAATTTATGAACTAAGGTTCCACTGCATTTTTATTGTTGTGTTGTTTGATTTTCACTTGTGCATTTGACTTGTTAAAAAAATGTTAGTATAATTTTTAATTTTCTAATTGTGATGTACTTATCAAATAAATTGCTTACAACGTAAAATAATTCATAATTCTTTATGTCACAAGTACTTTGAGGAATTACTAATAAATATTTTACCAACTACAAATACATGTCAAAAACATTATATTACATCACCAAACTTTATTGAATTCATTCTTAAATAATCTAATGTATGTTTATATAAAACAAACAGTATGTACATAAAAATGTTCCCAAAGCAACAATATGAAAACCCACCAAATATAATGTCTACTAAACACACACTTACGAATATACATTATCGTCTAAATCCCACATAGACATACTAGAATTATTATACACTTACATACACACAGTAATATTTATGTTTTATCAGTTGAGCTTGAAATTTGTTAATTTCTTGGAGCTTTGAAGGGATGCATAGTCTCTCCTTCAATTTGAAACAATTTATATTATATTAACGTTTGTTCAACAAGTCAAATGGAAGATTATAAAATCAAATTATAAATGGCTTCAAGGCTATATTTTTCTCAACAGATATGGCAAATCTCTTCCCCTGGATTTTTGCCTCAAATTCAACAAGGCCATCCCCTTCCTAACTTCCCACATCTCACTGAGCATAATCTCAGCAATATTTTCATTATAGCCCAAGAAGTCTCAAGACTTATCAAAATTCATGACCCTAAGAAAACCATTGGTCAAGACAAAATGCCAGTGTCTGTCCTTAAGAATATTAACCCAGAACTACATGCAATACGAGCAAAGTTATTAAATTGCCAGTTAAGGGAGAGATCCTTCCTGGGCATGTGGAAAGTGTTAAATGTATGCCTTATTTTCAAGAATGCAAGCACTCTTCTCCCTCTCAGTGTCACTCCAACAGTCTTCTCAGTATCATTAGCAAGCCTCTTGTGTGACAAACAGTATAAGTTTCAATCAGCCTGATTCACTACTGATGCCCTAACAGCCATTACTCATGGAATCAGTGAGGCATGAGACAACAAATACACACCAAGGATCATAAACATGTTAGGAGGCCTTCAACAAAGTGTGGCAAAAAGGATTGCTGCTCAGGCTCTCTAGCTATAGAAGAGTCAATGGGAGTGTCTTCTCAATAATAAAGTCCTTACCTGAATGTGGGTACCTGAAGGTAGTTGTTAATAGCTAGTTCTTCAATGCCCTAGTAATCAACACAGGTGTCCTGCAGAGGAACATCACTTCTTAGACCATTCCTCTTTTTACTTTATATAAATGTTCTGCCTAAGTCTATTCTCCTTTGTGAATATTATTCTGATGATACAATATATAGATGCACCTTCAAAGCTTGTGATGATGACCAGATATTGGCAGCTGATCTCTCATCTGATCTAGTTATAATATCTCAGTATGGGAAAAACTTGCTGGTCACATTCAATGCCTTGAAAACAAAACTAGTTACATTCCATCATCACCTGTTGGACCCCAAACTATCACCAGTCATGATGCCTTGAGTGCCTATTGGGACTTAAACTCACCCCTGACTTTAGGTGGGACTTGTACATATAATCTTTTGATAAAGATGCAGGAAAAATGGTCAGTTCCCTGTACCACTTTAGTAAGTAACTGACACTTTGTGCTATCCTCTAACTTTACAAGAGTCAGATCAGGTCTAAAATGAGTACTGCTGTCATATTTGGGGAAAGAGCTACCCAGTCCTCACTTTCAAATCTTGAGATAGTCCAAAAACATCTGTGTGTCCTTGTGGTTAACAAATTATCTTTCACTCTGCAACCCCTCTCTCACAGATGAAATGCTCTCTATCACTACTTCCATGGAAAAATGCTTGGATTAACTACATTCCTTGGTTCCATTCACAACTTGGACACTCACATTGTAGCAAACCAACCTAATTTTCTTTGTATTCCATTGGTAAGAAGTAATTTCTACTCAAGCAGCTTCTTGTGAACCACTGCTCTGTGGAACCGTTTCCATGATCACTACAATCTTAACCTATTCAAGTCTAAGGTTAACTGTTTTCTTCCCCATCTATTTGCATAAACTTTGCCTGTTTCTTTGTAACCCTTTAACTTGAGTGATCTTAAGGCCTTGTACAGGTTGAACCACAATGTAGAAAAAAAAAGACTTCATGTGAATTTGACTCGTCAAATAGTGTTCATGTGTATAATTTGTGTGTGTAAATGTATCATAATTCTAGTTTGTATATGTTGGATTTGGATAAATAATGTATATTCTATTGTAGTGGTTTTCAACCAGGGTTCCAAAGAACCGTAGCATTCCACCAGTAAAGCCCAGGGGTTCTGCAAGAAGTTATTCAAGTACTATTGCTGTCTGTGAAAGATTAACTTTGTGTGTGTCTGTCAAAAACACGACCCAATATTAAAGATTTGTGCAAGAAACATCAGGCTCAAGTTTCTCATTGAATTTTTAATGAAAATAAATGTAATCCATTTAAACTGAAGTTTTTTTTTTTAATACATGTGTAATAACCATAGAAGCAAGATTAGAATTGCATATGGACGTCTACAATATTTTTACAGTTTGTCTTTGTGTTTTTTTGTAAATAAAACTGATGATGATTATTTTTATTTTATTTTAATAATTGAAAACTTTTTTTTGCATAAGACAATTTACTGCAGAGGTTCCTCGACCCACTGGAATGTTTCCTTGTGGTTTTGCTCCAGCGAAAAGGTTGAAAACCACTGTTCTATTGTATAAGCATGTGTGTGTCAATGTATTTTGAGTAGGCACTATTTATGTTTAGAGGTTGTCAACATGTATATATGGGGATGTCTTTCTGTCAACACTAGTTGTGGTAGTTCAGTATATGTTAGATTCTTTAAGAATGGATTTAATAAAGGTCGGTGATGCAATATAGTCGTTTTGATGTGTGTTTTGATACATACATACGTACATAAATTTTTCAATAGACTTTTTCAAGAATGTAGTTTACAGCTTAAATCTGCCAACTCACAAGATATTTATTAAGAAAAAAATGCAGCAAAATTACTTGGAATTAATTTTTTTTAAACTTCATTCAGAAACAGTTTTGCATACCCATAAATTTGTCGCCTTTTTATTGCCGATCTCGTATTAAAATTAATTTTATGAAAAATATTTCCATTTGTTAGACAAACATATTTCAATCAGTTGAATATTTACATAAATTGCATCAGCTACAAGTCTTTTTTAATATATATTTTGTTTAATCGAGATTAATAAATACAATTTTTTGCATTAAATATTATTTTCTGCTGAAATGACTCAGTTTGTGCTGATATATATGGGGGAAAAAAGGTATGACAAATTGGAAAAAGTTTTCTCATGATACATTTATTCTTTAGGACTTCATTGGCCTAAAGGACGAAACACGTCATAAGAAACTTTTTCCCATTTTGTCATGCATTTTTCCCCAAAATTGTTCTTTATATATAAAAATACATATAGGCACCTTGGCGTGGTGTAATGGTTAGCAAGCTGGTCTCGCTAAAACAGTTACAACTGAATACTGAGTTCGATTCTCACTGGGTGCCTCATACTTTCGGCCTTGTGCCACATCTAAGCTACGCTTAGAAAATCATTTAAGGGCACCTCAACGTGGTGTAATGGTTAGAAAGCTTGTCGTGCTAGATCAGTTATGACTGAGTAGTGAGTTCAATCCTCACTGGGTGCCCCATACTTTCGGCCTTGCGCCACATCTAAGCCGGGCTTAGAAAATCACTATATAAAAATACATATCATTATCTAACACACATATATATATATATATATATATATATATATTTTTATTTATTTATTTATTTATTTATTAGAAGCAGTTATTTATAGAGAAAGGTATGTAAGATTTTAAAGATGTAATATCTAAACTTAAGATGACATATTAGATTTTAGGAATCTAATATTATGCCAAAGTTTTAAAGAGGACACCTTGCATTTAAAATCAGAAAGAGTTGAAACTTCTGGGACACAATATGAAGAAAGAGGGTGTGTAAAATTTAACACTCACAGGACATGCTGAAACAAGGAAGGGCAGAGGTAAACAGTGTTTAACTTGCCTCATGATTTTGTGTGAACTGTCGGCAGAGTGTATTGTTGGAAGATGACTTTCCTCTTCGTTGAATAGTGGCTTGCTCAGCAAGAAACTTCCACTTGATCTGTTCATTGGCCAACATCTAGGTCTCGGCAAACATTTTGCTGGTCTATTTAACAGCATTGTCCATCCATCTCTTTCTTTGGCATATCTGCTCCTTCCTTGTACCATACATTGTAGGATGGTCTTGGAGAGGTCTCACTATCTGGTTGCATGGTTATACATAAATGATGGTAAAGTGTCAAATATTAATTAAATCTACAAGGAACAGGAAGTTGTGGAGAGCCATGAGCGCCAATGGCCTGAAGGTACATGCCCTATAAAAGAATAAGAATATTATACTATACACATGACAAAATGGAAAAAATGTGCTTCATCCTTTGAAAGGACTTCTTCAGATTAAATAAGAACACAACACCAAATGTGGAATTTTCCCTATTTTGTTATTTAACAACCCACTATTAATTTGATATATAGACTTTGTAGATCATCATTACCGTGCCAGTTTGTATGCATGCATGAAAGCGATAGAAATTGGAGGAGATAGGTTCCCCTATCATCCATTCACACGCCTCCCCAGCCTCTTGAACAAAAGTAGAGGTTTATCCCTTGTTTCCTGCTCCTTCTAAATTCTACTTCAGCCCTATACTTCTAATACCCATAGTATCCCTCTACCTTGAGTGGCTCATGGGTCCTGTATTGAGAAAACAATAGTAAGTAACACTTTTGCATATTTTTGTATTTAATAATAATAATGATAAGACAATTGAAAAATATGTAAAAATTATGAGAATTTAATATGTTTCTGCCAAAATGTGCTTAACTGATAACTCGAGCTATAATGATAACCTGATTAGCTGACTCAAGATTTTGGCAATGAAATGCTCATTAGGACACTTAACGTCAGAAAGAAATAGTTGAAATTTCTCGGGCACATAATGACAAAAAGAGATTTGGAAAATTTGATACACTCAGGACAGATTGAAGACAAGAGAGAAGAAAAAGCATAACCTACCTAGTAAATGGATGGTGGAACAAAGTTTAGGAGATATAGCAAAGTGACAAATTTTATTAAGAGCTACAAAGGACAAGAATTTGTGAAGAGCCATGATTGCTTGCATCCTGAAGAGACACAGCACATAGAAGAAGAATGAAAAAAACAACTGAAAAATATGTGAAAACTAAAAGAATTTAACATGGTTTTTTCCATTTACCAGAAACTTTGCCAAAACGTGCTTAATTTATAACTAGATCTATAAAGTTTAATAAGTCAAGAAAAGTTTAAGTGATTTATCTGGTTATATGTCTCAAAAGTTTTGCATCAGAATGCTCATTAGGTACAGATGTTTGATAAATCTATTCAACTTATTTGATTTCATGATTATATGAAAATCAGAATTAATGTTTGTTCACTCCGAAAGAGTATAAATATAAGTTCTGATAATAAGTTCAACAGATTTATCAAACACCTGGCCTTGATGATCATTTCAATATAAAACTCTTCAGTGAGTCAACCAGACAAATCACTTGAACTTTTTTTGATTTATTGAATAATTTTGCATTTATATAAATCAGGGACAATGGATAATATTCATAGAATCACTTTTCTATGCCAGTATTGCTGGCTCAAAAACCAAGTTTTAGGCCCGAGTTAACTGGAAATTTAGCATGCTTCAAAATTGCAAAGATCTTTTCCTGTTTATTTTAATAATAGGATAGCAGTTTTATCAGTATTTTGGCATTAAGGGAAATTTTTTTTGTAATGGAGGTAAAAAAAGATATTGAAAGTATGCAATAGTTTGACTTCAAGAAAAATACTGGAGGCTTCAAATGATTTCTTTGAATTTTCATTAATTCTACAGGCATTAATATTAATGCAGCTTAATATCTAAATATATTTTAATTGTAACAATATGCTTACATCCAACAGAATCGATACATATAAACTACATTTCAAAAGTTTGAAGCCACACCCCAGAATTAGCATGGGATGAACTTGACAGAAGAGTGAAACCTTTCCATCCCCAAAAATGGAAAAAAAACTCTAAGAGTCATTAAAAAAAGAATGGGATCAATTATGAAACGTATTCTTTGAGAAACTTTTGCAACAAATGCCAATCTAGTACTGTGTTTAAATTCATAGTCTAGATGCCATAGATGAGAGTTCAGCAGAACAACTATCTTGAAAGTATCTATAGAAAAGGCAAAATAAGGAAGTTACATTATGGTGGTGAGTAAGTGAATGAAGCTGAGATGCCAGCTCAGGACCAATAACATTGCAGTTTCTTCTTTGAATTTTATCACAGATCTTTAAATATATAGCAGGAGCACCAAATGGTGGCTCAGTAAAAACACTTGGTGTACTTGGGCTACTGTGAGTGTATGAATTGGATGTCAGCAAGAGCAGCCATCCTTGTAAAACCTTGCCCCAAATCATTATGATAAATCCTCAGTAAGGCAGCCCACCCTGCTTTGTGTGAGATTAATTCCAATCCTGTTTCAATAAAAGCCAAAAGCAATGTATGTATATATGTACGTACACTACAGTTCGAAAGATTGAAGCCACCCCCAGAATTAACATGGGATGAGCTTGACAGGGGAGTGAAAAAGATATGAAAAATAGCTCTTAGAGTCACTGAAAAAAGAATGGAATCAATTTTGAAAATTAGACTTTAAGAAACTTTTGTAACGGATGCAAAAAATTTGTGCTGCAGTAATAGCTAAAGGAGGCTAGTTTGATAAGAGCAAAATTTAATTATAAAATGCTTTTTTTCTTTTTGTCATAATAAAATATCTAATGAAAAATCATGTCTCATTTTTTTTTTAACACTGTATAACAATTTTCTCTTATTTAAAGTGCAAAACAACTACTTTTTGAGCCAATTTAGAAATTACCAGGAGTGAGGAAATTCCTCAGACACATAATAAAGAAGGAGGGCTTGAAAAACTCACACTTCACTCATTAATATGTGATTTGGTTTGAAAGCTCAAAAAGTTCACCGACACTTGTTATGCAGAGTATAAGAAAAATCATTATCACCCAACCCAACGATGCATGCATTTATTTTTTGGCCTCTGCTAAATTTCAAGCGGATTTCTAAAGCTGACTTTCAGTGTAGATCAGCTCCTTTCACTCTTACTACGTTTCTAAATTTTCCTTAGAATATACAGTGCACACCCATCAGTTAGTTATATGCCATGCATGATAAATGCCTAGCGAACATGTATCTTTCGATACATGACTGAGGAGGCAGTTTTTTTTCTGAAGTAGGCTGCCATTTCTTTCTGCGGTAGATCAGTTACCATTCAAGGCTATAGAACCCGGTCTGTCCTGCTATTTACCCATAGCTGGGAGAGGAGAAGAAGAGGATTCATACCTTTACCACTTAAGCGAACGTAATGAATAACTGCAATTCGAACTCGGCTCTCCGATTCCTCAATCCAAGCCGCTATCCATTACTCCACCGCACGCATAGAAACTGGATTTTTGTATTTTACCAAGACACCACAACGCACATCTTAAAACATTAAGAACTAGCAGTAGAGCCCGGCGTTGCCTGGGGATATAACAGTAAGAGATCAATTATCGACCATCATAAAGACTGAAAAATAAAATTGACAAAGATTATTGTTTAAGGTTGACGGACACGCATGTCTTAATTAGTTTTTTTTTTTTTTATGAATTGGTCAAACCCAAACCCAAACTGAAACAAAAACATTGTTTTCAATCGTTATGAGTCTATCGATTGGTGAATAGAATTTTATTATAAACAATTTTCTTGTAAATGGAATTTTTAAAGCATTCTGAATGTAAAATAAAGAAAAAAGTGTGCAAGACAATAAGAAACACTACCTGTTTCATTAAGATGCCTGTTAATCGTATTTTCAAATTTATTTCGTGTAAAAACAATTGTTTTTCCAATTTTTGGTGCTGTTAGAACCACCGCAAGGTAATTTTACGTAGTCCTGTGAAGTTTTGTTGAAATCGGTTGAAAAATGTAGGAAATCCGATCCAATATATAAACGTACAGACACACACACAATCTGCGTTTTATAATAAGTAAGAGTCCAAAACTATCAGTTAACCAGTTTGGTAAACCAAACATTTTTTGGTAGAAAGAAGAGAGCAAGAAAGATAGAGGAAGGCAGTAAGCTACTTACCTAACGAGCTTGTGTAAATGGATGGCAGAATAGGGTTGGAAAGAGAGAAAAACTGCTAACAGCCACATGAGATAGAAAACGATGGAGAGGCATGATTATCTATGTCCTGAAGGGACACAGCACATAGGAGGAGAAGTATACAGCTGTAATGATAACTTTAAAAGTCATTTTGGATCATATCACAATTTTAGATGAAAACTATATGCTCTGAGCAATAACCTTGTTCTCTTCTTTTACATATTTTCTATTTATCAAAATTCTGACTTTGGTCATTTACACAAACTTGTTATTTGATGCTTCCTCTGATTCTATTGCCTTCAGCATATCCTGTGAGTGTTAAATTCTCTCAGCCTGCTTTCTTCAATATGCTCCTGAAATTTCAATTGCATCTTTCTGATTTTAAGTATAAATATCTTCATACCAAATACCTTCTGTATTTGGAATATTCTACAGACAAGAGAGTTTGTTTTCATGTTTTTGAATATAGGCTATTATGGCTACCTGTTTTCTGTTGCACTAAGTAACTATCAACTTTTTACCATCACTGTTCTTGTTCTACCATTCATGCAAATTCATTAAGTAGGTTACATGCTGCTTCCCTTGGTTCTCTTACATTTGGTATATCTTGTGAGTATTTAATTCTCCAGGCACTCCTTTTTCATTCCTAAGTCAAGCGTTATACAAACAAGCAATAGCTGAAAAAAAAAAAAAAAAATTTATTTGCCTTTTTTTTTTAACTTTGCTTAAGGAGTATGGATCTTGCCTACTTCTGGAACTTTGAATAAAAGGACATTTTTTACCAATTTACTGCAACTTAGGGAGAGCAACAAAATTCCTTTAAGATAAACTTATCAGTAACAACAAATTCTAAGATGGAGGAACAGTTTCTTTCTGATTGTAAGTATACGTCTCCTTGTAGTTCCTATTTTCCTTAAGAATTCCTGGGCTTATGACCATATCACATTGGAACACTGGTTTCATTACAATCACCAAAGTTAAGCATCATCGAGCTTGGTCAGTACCTAGATGGGTGAACACTTGGAAATAACAGGTGCTGTAATCGATAATGACTTGGAATTGTTAATCAGAGTTCCAATTCCAGTTGGGTTTATTATATTCACTTAGGCACAAATCCTTGGAAAAGATATGAGTCCATTGCTTCTACGTCCAGCTATGGGTGAATTAGTAAGACTTATATTACTAAATCCTTATTATCTCATAAAAACATAATCTAAACATAAATTCTCCAATTAAATAACCTGCAAAGGGGTGATAAGCCATAGAAAATAAATCAAAGACTTCCTCATTGTTCACATGTTCTGTCTATGGTATTCTCAGCATCCTTCTGTAGAACCACATATCTATAGCTTAATGTTTCTTCTTCATCTGTGGTGAGAATGTCCAGCATTCACTGTAATATACTACTACTGCTACTATTATTATTACATTTTTATAAAAATGTTCACCATGTACTGGCCCGAGAGCCACTTGAGGTACAGAGTAAGCGACACATTTTATAGGGGGTTGTGGGAGAAGATACAAGAACAGTTAACCCTAGACATAAACAGGTTAAGACTGCAGTGATTGAGGAAGCATTCTTTTGGGTGTCAGTTCCCACAATGCAGCAATTCATGAGAAGAAACTGCTCCAGTGGAACTTACATCTCATGAATGGAATATGAAGAGAATGATGGTGGTTCACTACAATGTGCACAGCATGGCAGGTCTTAGCTGTGAAGTTTAGAATTGGTGTAATGAAGAAGCATATTTCATCTGGACACTTTCTATGGAAATAGTATATAGAGCAGCAAGAGGCTTGCAAAATATCTCCTGTGAGAAAGTGGTTGTAGGGGGGGAAAATAATTCATAACCCACAAGGCTGCAAGGACACCTTTAGACTCTAACAAAATGAATCATTGTATGAACAATCTCTGTAGCTGCACTGGTCCAAGACAAGTGCAGCGAAGTGTTGTAGGAGACTCTTTGTCTTTCATTGTATATCTTTATCTTTCTTATGTATATTTGTCCTGACAAGCAGCATCCATGTGTATAATTCCTGTGTGTATGCGTATCCCAATTCTAATTAGTCTATGTGGGATTATATACATGTATGCTGCTTGACAGGTCAAATATACATAAGGTCTGCTTAATCAATGATACACAAACAACACAAAAATAAAAAATACCAGAATTTTTTTCTCCTCCATATTTCATGCTCTGATGAAGCCTAAATAAAAGTGAAACTTGTTAAATTTATGTCTCCAATATATATCTATATACCCATACAGTGGAACCTCAATTTAATGGACTAATAGTGAGGAGGGTCATCCGTTAATTTGAAGCACTTTTTTGTGTCCTAAAAATACCTAGTACACTACAAAATTATTGTAAATAAATGTAAATACACTATATATATGTATGTGTATTTCATATACATTTAAATAAAGTTTGAAAAGTTTTCAAGTTAAATCCAGAGATCATTGGTTCCAGGACCGTTAATTCAAGGTTTTACTGTATATCCAGACAAAGCTCTCATCTATGCACTTCCCATCAATGGACTTTGGATGCAATTTGACAAAATCTGCAGACAAAATAAAACAAAAAAAATCTGCAGGAAAAAAATTCCAAATCGTCAGTGATTTATTTCAAAATTTGCAAGCTAAGCGGAATGAGTTATCTGATCTTGCTCCAAATTTTCTGTAACCCCATGCATCCTAGTGGCTTCCCGCCTTGCTTGGGGTGAAACGCTAAAAAAAAAAAGTAACCACTTGGAAATGGCGGCAGGCTTTCCAATTGTAAACAAAAATGAGTGTACAATATATAAAGTATGATACATTGGCGTGTGAGTGACAAAGTAGCTGTGAGAAGTCTATTATTTTAGTTATTTTGATTAATATATCTATATTAAGTATATATTTATTTATGCCATATATGCATGTTTACATTACCATAACTACAGGTAATTACTATAGTGATTTTATAACTAAAAAAATAATCCCTTCCCATCTACAGACAATCAGCTTCAGTGGACCCCTCATCCCCC
>CAHIKZ030001034.1:585000-620000 GCA_903632075.3 Acanthosepion pharaonis
ATACAAGAATATGAAAAAATTAGAATATTAAGATGAATTATCATTATTATACACTGATTTACTAAGACTAATGTCCTCATCTTGGTTGTAACAGTCCTGTTTCATTCATTCTACCCTCTAACATTTATACAATTCTGAATTTTTGAGATGATGAATTATCATAATTATACACTGATTTATTAAGACTAATATCCTCATTTTGGTTGTAACAGTCCTGTTTCAGTCATTCTACCCTCTGACATTTATACAATTCTGAATTTTTGACAGATACTGAGAATACCATGGATTGAGCATGTAAGCAACTACAAAGTTTTAATGAAAATTTAATACCAAAAGGACACTTATATTTAACATCAGAAAGAGAGGTGAAATTTCCAGGGAACATAATGAGGAAAGAGGGCTTGGGAAATTTGATCATCACAAGACAGATTAAAGACAAGAGGAATAGAGGAAAAACCCACCTAATTAGGTGGGTTTTTCCTCTATCCCTCTTGCCTTCAATCTGTTTTGTGATGATCAAATGAGTAAATGGGTGGAAGAACAGAGATATAAAAAAGATATAATTTATTAAGAGTTGTAATAGACAGGAAATTGTGGAGAGCCATGATAGCTAAAATCATGAAGGGATACAGTGCATAGAAGAAGTGTCTTTCTCAGATTGATCTATGAGATATGCAGCAAATTAGATAAAAGTATTGATTGTGGTATTCATGTGTTCAACCTCTGGGTCAGGGAATGCCAAATAAAAATTATTTTATTTTTGTTTAGTGGTAGAGACAGGCAGCATTACAAAGACAAATTAACTAGATAGAATTGACTGATATGAGACAGCCTCTTGCAGGAAGGATAGAATGATAATAATCTATGCCAAGAGATTGAACAAAGTGTTTGGCTTGAAATTCACAGATTATGAGCTATAACAAATGACTGAAGAAGTCTGGAGGGTATAATGGTTGAAACATGTGAATAACAACAAAAATGAGGACACTAATCTGAACAAATCAGGGCATAATAAAAATTAACTTCAACTTAAATGTTTATTTAATCTGTGGATGGTATATTCCTGTCGGGAGGTAACTAGTGTGAATGAGTGTGATCACATCGAGGTCCCCAATATGGTTAGATGGCAAGATTTTCTTTACTGGAAATTTTGGAATAAAATGAACTGATCCAATGGTATAAAATAAATATATTTTTATTTATTTTCTTTAGAGTGAGTCCTTTAGTATTCGGTATAGTAAATTATTTGTTTATAAGGTAGATATTGGTAGCAGTCTAGAGAAATGTCTGTTTTGGGTCTGTATTCGAGAGTTTGGAAGTCAGCACTTGATAGTAGTTGTAGCCATCTTAGAAATAGGTCAGTGTCAATCTACTGTATTTTTCTCAGCCCTAAGCATGGCCGAAATATGATTGGCAGATGACCTCTTAACTACTTCTTCACTTGTCATGCATGGCTGGTATTGTGCCACTTCTGATATAGGAGTAGGATGCACATGTTTGCATGCATGGCTTTATATTTGTCTTATGCGTGTTCATAAGTACATAGGTGATGTTATATTTTGGCCATGATATGCCATTAAACAAATCAAATTTAAGGCACATTGGAATATCAGAAGAAGCCTTCAAAAGCTAAGCAAAGTATTAAGAAACAGAAAAAAATCATTAGAAACAAAGAAAATGGTGGCAAACTGCTATGCCATATGAATCCTCCTATATGACAATGAATGCTGGACAGTCTCCTAATAGAAAAAAGATGACTTGAAGCACACAGAGATGTGGTTATATAGAAGGATGTTGAGAATGCTTTGGCTGTTATATGTTAGAAATAAGAAGTTTTAAAGGAAATAGAAACAAAAATGATGCTTATACTTAGAATCCTAAAGAAGCAGTTGAAATTTCAAGGATATATAATGAGAAAAGAAGGCTTGGAAAATTTGGAACATTAAAAGCAAGAGATATAGAGGGGAAACAGTGAGTAACCAACTGCAGGAAATTATAAAAGGGAAGGCAGAAGAGTGACTGGTAGTGATAGTAAAAAGACACACATTACTAACATTTACAAATGATAAGAAGTTGTATAGAGCCATGAATGCCCTTCATCTGAAGAGGCATGGCACATAGAAGATTTTTTTTATATATATATATATATATATATGAATAAAAAGACAAGAAGAAAACTATTCTTAGCTGACACATTTTGTCCTCTGAGGAACTTTATCAATGTGTTTAAATGTAAGCATTTTGTTGCATGTGTTTATATACAAGAGCACAGATGTCATTGGTTTATCAAAGCTCTTAAATTTGAAAAAGTTCATGAATGTTCATCAAGTGGTTGAAAGGTCAGTTATAACATATGAAGGACCCAAAGTGCCATAAAGTGAGCGAGTAATATTCAAGAAATATCATTTTTTTTAATAGATGAACATTATTTAAATTATGATCAGAATGTTATGGTTTGGGATGGATGTATGTGCTGTACTTCTTCAAAGACATGAGGCAATGGATTTAATCATTTTCTTTTGATTTTTTTTTTTTTTTAACATTTTTGTGGTCGTGTATGTTGGTATGGGAGAGTAGTAATTCTTTAAGGGAGATGAAATTGGAAAGAAACTGGAGCATAGATTTATATTTTGAAAAGATTCAATAGCAGCACTCTTGAGAATTTTCCTTCTGAGTAATGATTTTCTCTTTTGATAAGTGTGGCATTTTTAGATCAAAATTGTGCTTGAATTTATTATAAATTATTATATATAAGGTTCCTTTTATGTTCACAGATGCATTTTTAAAATTTTCCTTTTGTCTTTATATATATATATATATATATATATATAAAGATGAAAGGAAAATTTATCTTAGTCAATGTGTTTTATCCTCTGATAGACTTTATCAAGGCAATTATAAGGATTTTATTTTGCAACAAGTGTTTACAAACAAAAGTAAAAATGTTGTTAGATTTTCAAAATAGTGTAGCATTCATTAAATCAAATTCCTATCTGAATTTATTTGTATACAACTAATGTATTTGACAAATTTTTGTCTATAAGATCCTTTTTGCATTCATAGATGTCTTTTAATTTCTGCAAGTTTCCCCACCATATTATCAGGAGCAGCTGTGACAATTTATTTAATATATACCTGCTTCATAATTATTACTGTTACGAGTATTTTTGCTTCTGATCATATCCATGGCAGACTAGCTAAAATTTTAATCCCACTTTGTGGTACAACTAACTCCATGCATATAAAAAAAAACTTTGGTGCTCTTTTAAATAAATTGGAAAACATAGACATAAAAAGCAAATATATGACTAGTTTAGATATAAAATCTTTATGAATGTTCCTATAAAAAATGCCTACATTTACAAAAAGACAAGCCAAAATGCCACTATGAGAAGGCTCCATCAGTAAACTAAATTTTTGCCTAATAAATTGTTATTGAAGATGAAAAAACATTGATTATTGATTAATTGGCATATTTTTATGTGCTTATGTGTAGGAAGAGATAATTTCATTTATATTTTTGTGAAGTGTCATTTTACTAAATTATTAATAAACCAAATACACAGTATCTAATGGTTGTATATTTGTTATAACATTCTTTTCAGGGT
This sequence comes from Acanthosepion pharaonis, assembly GCA_903632075.3. Classification (NCBI taxonomy): domain Eukaryota; kingdom Metazoa; phylum Mollusca; class Cephalopoda; order Sepiida; family Sepiidae; genus Acanthosepion; species Acanthosepion pharaonis. Next base: position 588,609 of record CAHIKZ030001034.1, read on the forward strand.
GCATCTTTTTCTTTAAAAAGATTTCTTGGATATTCAGGCTGGTAGATGATGATAAAAGATTATACTGTTCAATAAATAAACAGATTATCTATTCAAATATAGGTATCCACTAAAAATGGCACTGAAGAGATAAAATCTATCAGATTCATAATTATAAAAAATCCATTAGTTCTTTAAAAACTGTTTGGTTTACATTTGTATATGAACAGATATGAACTTTCAAGAATCTTGGAATGATTTGTCTTTATAAAGCACGATTCCGCAATGCTTGATTGATGGGACCCTTTGTGACTGAGTTCATCTAAAGCATGTCAGATCTAACAGCAAATAAATACAAAGGATCCCACCAATCAAGCATGGCCAAATATATCTTTATAAGCACAAATCCTTCCTATATATATATATATATATATATATATATATATATATATGAATGAATGAATTAACAGATATTTTTATAAATCAAAAATAGTAATTGTAGTGATTTTTCCAAGCATAGCTTAGATGTCACACAAGGCCGAAAGTATGGGGTACCCAGTGAGGATCGAACTCACTTCTCAGTTGTATCTGATCTAGAAAGTAAATCTTTCTAACCATTACACCACATCGAGGTGCCCCCCCCCCACAAAAAAGTTAGTAATTGTATGAAAAAGGCACTCTCTAGACAATTCACTATGATATAAATGTCTAGGAAGTGCTGTAATTGCAAGGTCATCTACAACCAATTTACAACATTTTACCATTCCTGGCAGATCTAATATCACATTGTGGAATACCTACTTACAAAAGTGATGGAAAGAAAAAGAAAAAGACAATATATATATATATATATATATATACACGCACAAACACAGTGGGAAGGAAACAAATATATTCGTACACATACAAATTTTTAATTTATTGTATTTCCAACTAATGAATAAATATGCTTTTCATATAATTAACTGTACACAGACATATAATAATTAAATATGCACAGAAAACAGAAAAAAAATTGATTTAATAGAAATAAATCACATTTATCCATTATAATGTGTGAACAAAGCATTTGTACAATGCAAATTTCAAAACTTTTAAATTTTATCTGTTTTCTATGCCTATTTAGTTATTATGCATCTTTGTACAGTTAATTATATGAAAAGCATGTTTATTCATTAGTTGGAAATACAATAAATTAAAAATTTCTGTGTACAAATATTTGTTTCCCCCAATGTGTGTGTGTGTATATATATATATATATATATATATACTTTAAAAATCAGGAGATTAGTTGAATCTGCTACCTTGGATTCAACTTTATGGTATCCTCAGGTGATTTTTATCAAATGACCTCCTAATGCTTTATTTTTTTCAAAAAAACAAATGAAAGCTATATTATTTTAAAAAAATAACCAAACAAATGCATATTGTGTGTGAAAAGGAGGAGGATGTGAAGAAGGAAGGGGAAGAAAAAGGAGGAAGAGAAGAAAAGCAAGGGTATTATAAAAGTATCGGTGGTTGGGTTAATTGAAGTGTACATTTTTTTTTTTTTATCCAGCCTCATATGTGCTTAAGAGGAATTTCTTAATATGTATGCAAGGACACAAGACTTCAGTTTTCTGGTTCAAAAGGTTCTTTGGATCCAGAAATGTCATTATTGCTAATTTTTACTGTTGACAGAGATTGCAAATATTTTTGTGGTTGTTATAAAGCTACGTTTTATAATCACAATATTTGCATTATATATATATATATATATATATATATATATATATAGAGAGAGAGAGAGAGAGAGACACACACACATATATATATATATATATATACACACACTCATACATGTGTATATATATATATATATATATAACACAGACACATATATATGTGTGTGTATAAGAGGCTATAGTTGTTCCAATGAGAGAAAGTGTATGTGGAAAATAGAGTATAATATATATTTTCAAAATAATAAATCCACACTTCAACAAAAACGTTTGTGGTTTATCTTTTTTTTTTTTTAAAATATATATATATATATATATATATACATACACACATATAACAGATTATTATTGCCACACCAAAATAAAATGATTTTTAAAAAAGGGATCATATTTTATTCATAAAAAAACAATACAAAAGTATCACAGTGATTAAAATTTTAGGTACCTTTCAACTGTCAGATCTTCAGAATAAATAAGATCCCTTTTTAAAGATTAGTATATATATATATATATATACATACATACATTGACACTGATGGTATCCTTACTTTTCCCATTCAGCCAAGAGAAATATCTATTATTTCATAAACATGTTTCTCTCATATATATATATATATATATATATATATATATTAAGATTGTAGTGATTGGAAAAACACTCTCTTGGGAGTCAGTTCCACAGAGCAGAGGATTGTGGGAAGCAGCTGCTCAATTTGAACTTAGATTTCCCAAATGTAATATGAAACAAAACGCATAGCATAGTGTGTCTTAGTTCTAAGAATTAGCACTGGTTGAAATAAGGAATGTTGTTTGTCTGAGCACTTTCCATGCAAATAGCAATGTGTGTATGTGCGTATATATATATATATATTTCATTACTCAAGAGCAGCTGTGTTTTAACAAGGATTTATCTTTGTAATTTGATAGATCTATGGATGACATGAAGTACCAAAAGAACCTTTTATGATAAGCCGTTTCTTACAGACTAAGGAGTGTTTCCATCATTGAGTTTTCCAATAAGTCTACTCTTCCCCGACACACAAAGTGGGCAGATTTACCATTCTTAACAGGTAAAGTATAATCAATACATCAACATAGAAGAGATTAAGATATATCTTAACACTGTCATTATATACGGAAATATGCGCATGATTGTGCATATGTACTTAAAAATGAGAATGAGTCCAAATGCAGAGATAAATACAATTCTGATAAATGCGTTTATAAGTAACCGATATTTGACAAGCAAGAATTGCGGTTGGTGTCTGATGATACTTCAGTATTGCTCTTTTTCTTATATGTTTCATGTCCACTTGTGACATTGGCGATTATGGCTTTCCTGACCTTTGTAGCTCTTAGCGAATTTTGTCTTTTTGCTATCTCTCCTGTTCCACCATCAGTTTACACATGCTCATTAGGTAGGTTAAAAACTGTTTTCCACTGTCTCTCTTGTCTTCAATATGTCCTGTCAGTGTCAAATTTTCCAAGCTCTCTTTCCTCATAATGTACCCTAGAAATTTTGATAAGTATAAGAGTCCGTTTTGTTTACACTTTCTCTAAAACTTTGTTACATGTTCAGTCCATGGTATTCTCAGCATCTTTCTGTAGAACCACATTTCTGTTGCTTAATGTCTTTTCTTCAGCTGTGAGCAGATTGTCCAGTATTCACTGCCATATAAGAGGACCAGTATTATATAACAGTTAAATATTCTCTTCTTTGTTTTGAATGAAATTTTCCTGTTTTTTAATACTTTGCTTAGCTTCTTGAATTCACCTTTCACTATCCCAATCCATCTTCAGATTTCAGTGTCACAATTAAATCATTATGAATTGGAGGGATTTTTGCTTATTGATAGAATTAAAAATATATTGGAAGAAAATATAGACTAGACAGAAAATGTAATGAACACAGGAACAAAACAGGCTGTAACTTATTTTATAAATGCTTCCTCCCACCCATCCTAATTATAAAAGAACAATACTTCATGCAGCAAATACTTTGATGGAGTGCTAATAAATACCTATAGCCATCCATCAAACATACTTTATTATATCACTAACTTTTTTTAAAATTAATATATAAAGAATCTTGGATATGTCTACCTACAACCACAATCAGTGTAACTTCAATTCTTTCACCCTCACACAAAATGTCCCCAAATCAACATGTTAACAACCAGCAAACATGGATAAAAATGCCTTCTAGTTGCACACAAGCAAACGAATATATATAATCACCTGAATCCCGCATAGACAAACTAGAATTATGATACACATACACACATGAATTATACACTCGAACACTGCTTGACAAAACAGATATACACGAGGTTTGCATAACCAACGAGAAACAACACAAAAATTAAAAAGAAAAACAAAATTTTCTGATGAAGCTTAAATAAAAGTGAAACATTAAATTTATAAACATTTCTTATTTGTTTCTGAATAGTAAATATTTAAGCACACACACACACACATATATGTATGATAGGATACTATCATACATATATGTGTGTGTGTGTGTTTATATATACACACACACATATATATATATGATATACTATCATATATATGTGTATGTGTGTTTAAATATTTATTATTCAGTATAAGTTCTTTACTTGACATAATCACACAGACTGAAAATTTCAGACTAAAATTCAGCAAATATACTGTCAATTTGCAGATTTATCAATAAACACAAATGTATATCCAACATAAATACACAATAATATCATACAATTAAATTGTACATATGTACAACTACAATATTAGGCAAAAATATTAAATTGACAGATTAAATAGTTTTTGACAATGTCATTGAAGAAAAAAAAACAAGAAAAGTCACATTGTAGAAATTTGTAATTTTCATTTCAGAAATAAAGATGGTCCAAATTTTTTACACTATTTTCCCTCTATGTCATTTTTACTTTTTAACTGTTACTGATAAAGTTTAACTATATTCGGTGTGTATTTAAATCATGTATACTTAACCAAGGAAAAACAAACAAAACAAAAATTAAAAATAGCAGAATTTTCTTTTCCTCCTCCATATTTCATTCTCTGATGAAATTTCAATAAAAGTGAAACGTTTGAGTTATAACCATTTCATAATTTTTCCATTGTCGGATTCCAATCCATATTTGGTCTATATTTGATCCCAGTTCATATATATATATATATTCATCAGCATTTGAGGCTTGCTTAACCAATGGAAAAGCTTAACAGCACAAAAACTTTTTAAAATTAATATTTTTTTACCTCCATATTTCATTTTCCGATGAAGCTTTTGTAAAAGCAAAACATGTTAGATTTATAAACGTTTCTTATTTAATCTTTATCCTATCATTCTTTTTCTATGTGCCATATCCATTCAGGATATGAGCGAATATGGTTCTCCACAATTTCCTTATATTTCTAGGGAGGTGGCTTGCTGTTTCACACTACCACTCTTGCTTTTAGTGGGCTTATAGCCATATCACATTGAAACACCAGTTCTCATACAATCACCAAAGTTAAGCAACATCAAGCCTTGTCAGTAACTAAATGGGTGACCGCTTAAGGATACCAAATGCTGTAAACTTGGATATGTGGGTGGTGTGAAGAATAACAGCTCAAAATTGGGGAGCTTTGTTCCAATTCCAGTCAGGATTTTATATTCACTGAAGCACAAATACCCATTTGGAAAGGTATGAATCCACCTTTTTTCCTCCCAGCTATGGGTTAATTAGCAGAAAGGGAGTTCCACAAGTGAGGATGAGAAATTATTAGAATATGATATATGGTTACACCTAGCTATTTTAGCAGTGAATTGATAAGACCTAGCCACCAATCTAGTAATGTGCTTAAACTCATATAAACTACAGGTTGGCTCTGTGCTGAAGAAACAGAAATGTCCATGATGAGTATCTACAATGGGGATTAGCTAACTACTCTAAGACATAGTTATACTCAGAAATAAGCAGCCAGCCATTATATTATTGTTATATATTATTATATATATGTATGTAGGCATGGTGGAGTAATGGATAGCGGCTTGGATTGAGGAAACAGAGAGCATAGTTCAAATTCCATTCGGATCCATTACATTCACTTACATGCTAATACCATTGGGAAAAGTATGAATCCTCTTCTTCTCCTCCCAGCTATGGATAAATAGAAGGACAGACTGGGTTCTATAGCCTTGGATGGCAACTGGTCTACTCTAGAAAAAAATAGCAACCTAGTGCAGGGAAAAAAATCTGCCTCATCCGTCATATATTGAAAGATAGATGATCGCCTAAGTGTTTATCATACATTGCATATAAGTGACTGATATATACGTCTATTATAGCAAGTGAAATCTGTCCTTAAATATATGCTCATAGTCTGTCCAGAAATAATCCAGCCATTTAATATTAAAGCAAAAAGTAGGCTAGCTCAAGTAGAGTAGTTAATGTATCAGTAAATTATTATTATTTCATGGCAATTGGTCTAACAAGCTTTTTTCCCCCTGGTGTTCCAACTATATGAATTTAAACATGCTACTAGATTGGCACCTAGGTCCCACCCATTTACTGTTGAAACAGCTAAACACAAATGCCACTTCTACTCCAACTATTTCTTTTATCACACTTCCCACCTGTGAAACTCCCTTCCATTTACTTGCTTCCCTGAAAACTACAATCTGCAAAAATTTAAATGCAACATCAATTGCCATCTTCTATCTTCTTGAATCCTGTTCATCTTTTCTCTTACGTCACTTCCTGTAAGCCCCTGCATACTACTGGCATTCTCACCTTGCTTGGGGTGAAATGATTAACAAAGAAAAATCCCCCCCAAATTCTTACAATCTACAAATATTTTCTGGCTTTAAAATAACCTGTAAAATGTTGATAAAGCCATAAAAATCAAACAATAAAATCCTCTTGCCTTTAATATGTCCTGTTAGTGTCAGATTCCCCAAGCCTTCTTTCCTAATTATTTGTCCCAGAAATTTCAACTGCCTCTTTCTGAGTCTAAGCCCAAATATTATTTTAATTCCCAGCTTTCTTAAAACTTCCATGTTGCTTACATGTTCAGTCTATGATATTCTCAGCATCCATCTGTGGAACAATTTCTCTGTCATTTCAGATCTATTCTTCATCTGAATGAAATTGTCCAGCATTTACTGCACTACAGGAGGATTGATAATTCACCACATTTCATTCCGGCATTCTTTTCTTTGTTTCTAATTGAAATTTTCCTCTCTCTTAATACTTTGCTTAGCTTTTGAATGTCACTTTTTCTGTTTCACTCTGCCTTCAGTTTTCTGTCACATTTTCCAACCTTTGTTTACAATACTTTTTTTTTTTTTTAAAGCGTTTCACCCCAAGCAAGGCAGGAAGCCACTAGGACGCAAGGGGTTACAGAAGATTTGGAGCAAGATCAGATAGGAGTGATAGAAGAAAGGATGAGGAGAAGGGTAGTGGATAGATCAAAGCAACTGGAGATGTCGATTGACATTACACTTGAATAGCTGGAGATTATAGCTCTCAGGGAAACTGGAATAGGGAAGGGAGTTCCATAGGCGAGATGTGCGAGACATGAAGCTATTGGAGTAGAAGAGACGGCTACATTTAGGATTTTCGACAGTGAAGGGGTGAGAGCAGGATGCCAGCCTCGTAGGGCGCTTGAACTCATGAAGTCTGGGAACCAGCGAATGCAGCTCCTCAGAGCAATTGCCATGAAAGTATTTGTAAAACAGACAGAGAGAGGCGACAGCGCATCTGTGAGAAAGTGACTGTAGATGAGATGCCAGAGCAGGGCCAATTATATTGCATATCTGCATCTGGAGCCTACTTCCCTAAACTTTTGTACTTGCTTGTTTGATTTTAACACCTCCATCTTAATAGTCTGTATCTTGGGCCCTTCCTCTTTTTAACGCCCACACATTCAAATCTTCTTAATGACTGGTTTGTCCTTTCTTCTCATTTTCTTTTACTATCTTCTTGAATAATTGTTTTTTTTCTTCTTTTTTTTCTTTTTTTTTTTTACTTTCTGTGCCTGCCATTTTTGTCATCTCTTTGTCCTTGTGTTGCTAGGAAATGTCTGGCAAAGATTTCGTTTGTGAGTTTCACATATAATTCTTTGAGGTGATTTACAGCAGACTCAAAAGTAGCATACTCGACAATATGGTCGTAGATGTCTGAGGAAATGTTATTAATTAAGATATCCAATTTCTCTTGTTCATCATGTACAGTATCCAATATCAATGATTGAAGATTTTAGTCACAGAGAATGAGTTAGGAGGTACGTCTAATCTCTTGGGTTTCAAAAGTTTGTCCAGCCTTCAATCTACTCTGTTTATTAAATTATAATAAGGAACAGAACTAAAGAAATACCTTGATGAAGGGTTTAATAAACAGAGTGGGCTACGATGGGGGCTAAGAGCAAATAAGTATACCAAGAATACAAATAAAAGCAGATATATACAGTCCAGCAAAAGCTGGATAATTCTAGAAAAGTCCAAATCAAGGGACATTAATGCTTATGACAATATCATCACACTTTTTTCTTTTTTTTTTTTTGAAAGGTGATGTTGAATCCTGTACAAGGCCCAGGAGCCACTCAAGGTAGACGTGTACTGAGTAAGAGGCACATTTTATGCAGATATGTAGCTAAGCTAACAGTAAACCCTAGACCTGAAAAGGTTAAGGTTTTAGTGACCTGGAAAACATTCTCTTGAGAGTTGGTTCTGGGAAGAAGCTGTGGAACTTACTTCTCACCAACAGAATACAGAGGGAATAAGGGTAGTTTATTACAATTTGTGTGGCATGGTGGGTGTTAGCCATGAAGAATAGAACTGGTGGAAATAAGGAACATAGTTCATCTGACCACTTTCCATGGAAGTTGCAATAGAGCAATGAGAGACTTGTGACATTTTGTCTGTGAGAGAAGGGTGGAAAATTTGTCACTCACAGTGACACATAATTGCTTTTGAACTCTATTGAGAATGGAAAGGGAGGACAGCATTTTTTTTTCATTCTCTTTCACTCTAAGTAACCCCATGCATCTTACTGGCATTATCATTGAAGCAAATTGTGTTTTAAAAAAAAGGAACAATTTGCAGTGGTCACTATTTATGTGATGAGAAGAAATACATTGAAAATACTTTTAAGCTCTTCCAGTACCCTAATTATTTCATATTCAATACAAAACAGAAACCTCATTAAATTTTTTTAAAAAAATCAAAAAATGAACAATACAAACTTAATGAAACAAGATACATTACACTATATGCCAACTCCATTACAACTACAACTGAAAAGAATTTATCAGAGTTTAACATAAAATTTGTTTCAACTTCTAAATCAATAAGAGACTTAATACCAATCAAAATAACAGCAACATAAAACCTGAAGCAGAAATTTACTCTATATCCTATAATGACTGCCACAAGTAATACATAAAAGAAACTTCAAGGAATTTAAAGAGATCTTTTAAAAAAACAACACACTCAATGAAATAGTTACTCACTGTAAGGAGTCTGACAATTTTGATTTAAAAAATGCTACTAATTAACAGAAAGCATTTTAATATGAAAAAAACTAGAAAATGCGCTGATTATAGCAATCAGTGAACTTTCTATGTTTTTGTCTTAGCAAATTGCTTCCTGTTAACTAAAGTAGTATTTTTGATCATCCACTTTGTGTCCAGGTTCTTACAAAAATGTTACCTTTCTTAGCAAATCTGTAATCACACTATGGGAAACGGAGTCAGATTGACAAAACTGTCTGTCCAGACACACCTAAAAAAAAGAAAAAATTTTGAATTCAGTATTTCCCCTCAGTACATAATTTTAACAAGCACTCACATTTATATCTCTCCCACATATACATATATAATACATTTTTTTTAATCATTTAACCCAAAGCAAGTCAGTAATGCCACAAGTACACAGGGGTTTACAGGGAGTGAAAGTGAAAGCTAAAACTGAAAATAGGCAGGAAGGACAAATGATGAATGATCTTTAAGAAGATAGAAGATGGCAGTTGACGTTGCATTTAAATTTTTGAAGATTGTATTTATCAGGGAAGCAAGTAAACAGAAATTTTCACAGGTGGGAAGTGCAAGAAAACAAACAGTTAGAGTAGAAGTGGCAGTTACATTTAACAAATAGTTAAATGTAACTGCCACTTCTACAGCAGTAAAATGGTGGGACCTAGTTGCCAATCTAGTGGCATGCTTAAATTCATGTAACCATGACACCAGAGAAAAAAGCTTGTCAGAACAGTTACTATGAAAATATTTGTAGAAAAGACAGAGGGAAGCCATGTCAAGTTAGTGAGAAAGTAACTGAAGTCAAGATGCCAGGTCAGGATCATTTACATAGCAGATCCTTCTTTTGGATTTTTTCTAGAATAGCTGGAGCACTAGAGCAGATACAGCAACAGTATTCAATTTATGAACGAATAGTAGATTTATTAATGTGCAAGATGGATGAGAAAAACTTTCTGGCATGACACAGTGACCCAACTTTGCTTGCATCCTTGCAGTAAATTCAGCTATTGATTCAATGTCGTCATTCCACTTCAAGACAGTTGAAAATGTGAGGCCAAGAAGACACAGCATGTTGCTCTCCAGCAGTCTAGCATCAGCCATGCTGATGGTGTGCAGAAAAGTTTTAGGAAGTTGTGGAGAGCCATGAGCATCCCACAGATTTCTTTACTTTATTATCTGTTAATTGCCATGAGAAATACAGGGTGCAATGAAATACCCCTGAAAAATACCTCCCACATAATGGTATGACATTAGTGGCAATGGTGTCTTCATCTAGTTTATGTCTTACCTCTATGTGGGAGGTATATCTGCAAAACCTTGTAAAATAGAGTGATTTCCTATTCCTTTTAGAATTCAAAATAGTTCTTCTTAACTGTTTCCCACTCAGAGTTATCTAATCAATAGTTGGGAAGTGAAGTGAAGCGATACATTCAGGCCTTTCCCAGGGGCATCTATGTGAAATTAAATGCAAAAGACAAGGTCAGAAGTTGAACTCAGTCCTCCAATTCCACTTACCAAGCAAATAACCATTATGCTACATTCTTATGCACACCCGCACTTTTTTATATACACATTTTTTTTTAAATCAGAACTTAGCAGTTTTCTAAAATTTTCTACCAAAAAATATTGATTTTTGACAAGGATGTTTTTGGAATTGCTTTCATCTTTTGTGCTTAAAACTGTCAGAATGACAAGTTTTTTGAAGTGCATATATATACATATTACATACTCACCCGGAGATATATATATATATATATATATATATATTTATATATATATATATATGCGTGTATGTATGTAATATGCATATCATTATATATTTTTGTGAAATGCCAAAATATTTATTTCATAAAAGTGAATCAACCAAAAGTTTATATATATATATATATAATATTTTTCTACACGTGTGCTGCAAGATTTTCTCTTGTCAAATTAACTACAAAGAGCAAAATAGGCACAAATTAGATAAACTGATAAAAATAAGTCAAAGATATATATCTACATCTTTTAACATATGAACTGTAACTCAAAAGTCAATTTCACCATGATTTTTGAACTTTTGGGTGACCATTTTAGGGGACAGAATTTTCTAATGCTCTATCAACATTGAACAACCCCTGAATCTCCATCTATCACAATGAACATGTTCTCTTGAGGAAGTTACTTTCTTTGAATGCCTACTGGTGTGATACTATTTGTTGTTGCTGCGGTAAAACAAAATTTTCTTATAGACAGAAGGAGCGATATACTGAAAGACTTTGGAACAAGAAGGGTTAATACCTAAAATCCATGGGAAAAATTGACGAATTTAATTCACATATAGACAACACCTAGAATTGGTGTCGAGGGTCTATTCAATGGAAAAGGACCAGGACTTAAAAAGCAATGATGATTGACATGTGTTCTATGCAGCTGAAAATGCAAGCTGTAAAGCAAAAATTTCATTTTCGTAAACAACAAATTTGGAGTTGATTTCTGGTGGTCAAAAGTTGAGTTGATATACCAGTAGGTGGTAGATAAGCCACCCATGCTCACTGAGGAGATTTAGTGAGAAGTAAGAAGATGAGGGTGTGGAAGAAGGGAATTCCTCAGAACCATGAAGTAAACTGACAACAAAGGGGATTTACTGAAATCCCCCTATATGCTATACCTCATGCCAGTTTGAGCGAATGTCAATAAATATGAATGCACAGAAACAGAAGAGAGACAACAGAGAGTTTGTCCTAGTCAATGGATGACTTCAGCTTTGTGTTGAACTTTACCAAGACAGCAACCCAATCTTTGCCAAGTCAACAATAATATCTTCCAATTTAGATGTGGGTTGGGCTGATAATCAGTTGCATACAAACTCTGATATAACCAATTATCATACAAAGGACTGATATAAAAATAGTATTTACTTTTTGTTCAATTTATTTGAGCATTATTTTTTTTTGCCTGTACATCTTCACCCTGTTTGTACCAGCCCAACACAAAAATACCTGCAAAGATTCGATCTTGGCCTCCTTATGATCAAACTTAAATCACAACGTGGGATAGTGCAGATCTGAGATCGAAGCAATCTTCATTAATCAGCCATGGTGTTGGAAGTCTTGGACAACCAGGGAGGCTGTTGTATGATTACACTGGGACTTTAAGAGGAAATCACATATACAGTCCATTTCCATGCTAACAAAATGGTTGGTTCCCTGTACTGCTTCAGTAAGTACCTGACTCCTGTTATTATGCTCCACCTTTCCAAAAGCCAGGTCAGGCTGAAGATAGAGTATTGCTCCTATATCTGGGCTGGAGCTGCCCAGTTTTCATTTTTATATCTTGATAGAGTTCAAAAGCATGTACACACCTCATGGCTGATGAATTGTTTTCCACCTTACAAGCTCTTTCTCACAAATAAAACATTGCAAGCCTCTCACTACTCTATTGATATTTACATGAAAAATGTTTAAAAGAGCTACATTCCTTAGTTCCCAAACTCTAACTGACCCAGCTAAGACCTGCCATGCCACGTATATTGAGGCAAACCAGCCTCATTCCTTTTGTCTTCCTTTAGTAAGGAGGAAGTTCCACTTGGATAGCTTCTACACATGGAATCTAAGCAGGATGCTTTCTCAACCGCTACACTCTTAATCTCTTCAAGTCTAGGATTAACTATTATCTTTCATGCATATTTGCATAAACTGCTTACTGCTCTGACAAAAAACACTTTCATTAACCCTCTACTTTGAGTAGCCTTTGACCTTTGTGTGAAAAGAGTAAAAAAAAATTTGCAAAATATGCTATAAATTAAAGGAAAAACTGCAAAATATTCCTATAAAGGAATTAATTTGAATAAAATATCTCAATAAAAGCACAAATCTTTGTTAGTAGTGGAAGTTTTATCTTAAATCCAAGAATTTAATTACTTCCTTTATGATCACTTCCTCTTATGATTGTGGTATTGTTGACTAAGTAGACTAATTCTTGCATAGTAATATTGGTAGAGGACAAAGTCAATTTTTCCTTTTCTCTTCTGGTGGCTTTAAAGATTTTGGTTTCGATGATGCTGGAACATCACAGTTGGTACTTACTATATACTTATAGTTGGTTACATCAGAGTTTGTATGCAACTGATTATCAGCCCAACCCACATCTAAATTAGAAGATATTATTGTTGACTTGGCAAAGATTGGGTTGATGTTTTGGTAAAGTTCAACACAAAGCTGAAGTCAACCATTGACTGGGACAAACTCTCTGTTGTCTCTCTCCTGTCTCTGCGCATTCGTATTTATTGACATTCGCTCAAACTGGCATGAGGTATAGCACATTTCAATAATTTCAAATGATTTAGGCTCAAGTTCAGTGGCTTTCAGTGTTGCTTTAGTTAGTCTTTGTATCTTTGAAGATGGCAACCCTACGGTCTTTTCCTTATAATAAGCTCACTGAATCAGATTTGATGTGAAAAATCTTGATTCTTGCTACATGTCCTGACTGTCAAAGACTGAGTTTCATGATCAGCAATTCGATACTTTGACTGTTGGCTCTTTCCAGGATTTTGGTGTTAGTCAGATAATAATTCAAGTTAATGTTCAAGTTTGAACAAAGATTTAGCTAGCGAAAGCATTCTAATTTTTGGATATTGTGATGATATAGAATCTAGGTATTGCAATTATATAACAAAGTTGAAATGACAACAGCATTATAGACTGTAATTTTTGTTATTAATTTCAGATATTTGTTGTTTTAGATGCATTTGATTAACTTTCCAAATGTCCCTTATGCAGCTTCACTTCTGTGTTCCACATCCTTTTGTGAGGTGCACTTGATTGAGAAAAGGCTGCCTAGATATGTAAAATGCTCTACTTGTTCTAGAGGTGCATCACAGATGGTAATATAAAAATCTGGTAAGATGATATTTGGGTTGGCTGTGCAAAGACCTTGGTTTTCTTGTAAGTTTACTGTAAGGCCCAAACAATGGTAGGTCATAGCAATGTTGTACACAGACTGTTGAAGTAGTTCTTTTGAATGACAGAAGGCAGTGTTGTCAACAGCATATTGAAGTTCTGAGACTTCTTGTGTGTATGTTAGATGTTTAGATCAAAGTCTACTAAAGTTGAAAAGTCCTCCATCATATCAATATCTGATGTCAAATCCAGGATTGTCTGAAGGAAGTTTGTGAAGTATTGGAGAACAACTGCGTAACTCTGATCAGATTCCTGTCCTATTCTTGGAACTTTGAACTGAAATGCAACCATACATTTTTGGTCTGAGAATTTAGGGATTGACTCACATTTGTTTTTCATTTACATCCCATTTTTTTTTTTTATCTATAAAATTAGGAAAAAGTTCTTATTCCTTTATTTACAATCCAAACTGTTTTGTCTATGAAATGAGGGACTGGTTCTTTTTTTTTTTTTTTTTTATTTACATTACACTTTTTCAACTATCAAATTAGGAATTTGTTATCAATAACAATTTTTTCTTTAATTCTTAATTTCTTTTTATATAAAACCAACAAACAAGTAAATAAAAAATTCAGAGAACTTATGTAATATCTAAAGGGTTTGTTTGGTTGGTTAGTTATTTTGTTTAGTGGCATATCAACATCTATGTGTTATTTAATACCAAAATCTAAATACTTTGTTTGCAGTTTTATTTTATGTTTGGAGATAATAATGGTTTTAGTGATACAAGTCTTACTAATTAACCCATAGTTGGGAGAGAAGGCACGGATTCATACCTTTCTCAAGGGTATATTCATGTAAGTCAATAAAACAAACCCAATGGGAATTGGAACTCGGGTCTCTGATTAGCAATTCCAAACCATTTCCCATTACACCACCTGCTCATCCAAGCTCACTGCACCTTGTATTCTCAAATGGTCACCCATCTATGTACTGACCAGTTTCTACATTGCTTAACTTTGGTGATTGTTCACATTAACTTGCAATAGCATTTATCTGTTTCAATAAACAAGAGGATATGATTTTTTTTTATTTTTGTACTATCAAACTTTAATCTGCAAAAATTTAAATACAATCACTATCTGTTGTCCTCCTGATTACACTTCCTCTGTTTTTGTTCCTTAGCAATGTTTCTGTTTCTAACTCTTCCACACCCAATAAGTCATTGTGTCTCAGTGGCTTTACTGCCTTGATTAGGGTGAACTCAATTAAAAAAAAAAAAATTGGAAAGCTGAAACTGTATTTCAGAACCTAAACAAAATATTAAAAAACTTAAATGTTGACTATGATTTTTAGTAGATGTTGGAAAATGTGATACAGAAATCTAAGCACACATCAGAATATCAAAAAATGCTTTTCAAAAGCTAAGCACAGTATTACGAAATAGGAAAATTTCATTAGAAACAACAAAAAGAATACTGGAATGCTATGTCATATCAAACCTCCTCTATCGCAGTGAATGCTGGATGATTTCCTCACAGATCAAGAGAAGAACTGAGGTGACAGAGATGTTATTTGACCGAAGGATACTGAGAATACCATGGACAAAACATATGATCAACGAGAAAATTTTAAGGAAGATAAGAACAGAAAGTGTTGAAATTTCTTGAATGCCTAATGAAGAAAGTAGGTAGGTAAAGTTACTTTGTTTAATTTTCCTTTCATTTTAATTTGAAAGTTGCTGAAACAGCCACATCCACCAACTGGTATCTTTTCTTTCTCCTGTTGAAAGCAATATTGTTGTCATTCTCAGTTGACATGAATTGGAAAGATTACATTGAATCCATTGCTAGGTCTGCTGCTAAGAAAGTTGGTTCACTGCTTCGTGCTAGACAATTTTTCTTTCCAGAATCTATCTTTCATCAAATGCTTTGAATATTGCTGCTACATACAGTCTAGTGCTCCTGCTATATACTCAGAGATTCTTTATAAAATACAAAGGAGGATCAGCAATATTATTGGTCCTCACCAAATGTCCCTGCTTCAGTCACTTTTCTTCAGTCATCTTTGATCTTCAAAAATTTAAATGCAATGTTAATTGTTATTTGTCTTCCTGATTCCTCCTCTTTTATTGTTCTCACTCCTTAATGTTTCTCATCTTTCTTATTCTGTTACACTTCATAACTCCTTGTGTCTTAGTTGCTTTACTGCCTTGTTTGGGATGAGATGATTACAAAACAAAAAATGACACCATGTAAAGTTAATCTGAGTAACATAATGTTATATATATATATATATATATATATATATATAAAGGGAGAGGTTATAGTTGTTCCAGTAAGAAAAAAGAGTATTTTTTAAAGAGAAGAGAGAAGCCGCAAACATTTTTGGTTATAATGTGGGTTTTTTAAATATATATTATATTTTATTTTCCATAAAGTATAATATATATATATAAAAAAATCCATATTATAACCAAAAATGTTTGCAGCTTCTCTCTTTTCTTTAATTTTATATATATATATATATATATTTCTTTACAGATTAAGGGAAGACTTGAGGCAATAGAGATGTGGTGCTCTATGCTGAGAGTATCATAAACATTACATGTGTGCAATGAGGGTTTTTTTAAGGAATATGAGAACAAAAACAACACTTGTTTTAAGAATCTGAAAGTAACAACTGAAAATTCTAAGAAACACCACAAGGATAGTTTAGTTTGGAGAATTTGTCACACAAATGTATTAACCCCTTCCCCGGTAAAGACGTGTGTATATATGTTTTAGCCAAAAGTGTCTTTTTCAGATACGGAAGAATAAACATATCCAAAACATAGCATTCAAAAACCACCTACAGATGTATTTATATATCAGTCTTGATTCTTTTTATGTCCTTCTGAGCTTGAAATCAGTCAATTTGTCACCTCATACCTATAGTAGAGGTGTTAGCCACCACTCAGGTACTTCAAGGTGCTTCAGTTTCTCATTTACTTGACTAAAAACAAATAAAAAAAATAATTTTCTGAAAATGAAATGTTTTTCTCAAAATAATTGTCGGGAAATGGGTTAAAGACAAAAGCAGCAGAGGTAAACAGCAAATAGCCAACCTACAGATTTTTGTTAATGGATGCCAGAACAGAGACTGGTGGGTAATGATAAGAAGACACATTTAGCTAAAAGGGACAGGAATTTGTGGAGAGTCATGATTGCCCATGTCCCACAAAGAAGAATAACAAAGAAGTGATGTTGTACATCAATCAATTTTGGAAATTTGCAGTCATGTAAGAGATGCAGAAACGGCTCTTTAAGAAAAAAAAAATATAATTATCCTTTACTGATAAGAAGGTAGAACAAAAACAACCTTCGCTGTAACCAGTAAGAAAACTATTTCAGGTGATTTTGTTTTTGATGAGAGTATTAATAGACAATAGACATTGCCATTAATAGACAGCTATTTCCAATATTTTGATGCATGTATCACTATATTTAGATAAACAAATCGATGTATGAGGTATTTGCAAAAGTTTCCAGTGCCTTCAAGACCAGAAACTGAATACACTATTGTTATGCAGTCAATAAGGCTCTTTTTCTTTGGAATTGCACATAGAAGATTTTAGCTTAACTTTTAGCATACTGCATTATTAATATTACTAACTATTCTACTGCATTCTATCTCAACTGCAGTAACCTCTTTGTTAATTTCATTCAAAGATGTTTTCTGTTGCCATAGCAGGATATAACAACACAACTATGAAATTTAAACAAATTCAAATTCAGTGGCAGGTTAAACTTTTTTCACAGCAAATGAAACCATATAGTGATATAGGTTAGGTTTAGATTTAGGATTAAAGCAATTAACCCTGTAACAATTTTTTTCAAATAAATACAAAATTTAACCTCTAAGAAGACATTCAAATTATTTAGCACACATTTTTTTTTTTAAGAAAGTTCCTGGGGGTACCAAACAAAATTTATTCACAAATCTAATCTTACCCAACTGCCAATAAAACTCCTATTGGTACCATATTTCTTTCTTGTCAACTCCACTCAGCAATTAGTCTAATCCAACAAAGTATTTATCAATTGTAGGATTTCTTATCCTTTCATGTTCTTTTATGTGTTATGTCCTTTCAGGATGTAGGTGATGATGGCCCTCCACATCTTCTTGTCTCTTGTAGCTCTTAATAAATTTTGTCTTTTTGTTACTTCTTCCAAACTGTTCTGCCATCCATTTGCCCAAGCCCATTAAGTATGTTACAATGTTATATGCTGCTTTCCTTTGTCCCTCTTTCCCTCAAACTGTCCTGTGTGTATCAGATTTTCCAAGCCCTCTTTTCTCATTATGTGCCCCAGAAATTTCAACTGCCTTTTTCCAATGTTAAGTATGTTTCCTCTTTGCTTCCATTTTCTCCAAAATATTATTTCTCATATGCTTGGTCCATGGTATCCTCAGCATCTTTCTGTAGAACCACATTTCTGTTCCTTTAAGTCTCTTCTTCATCTTTGAGGTGACTGTCCTGTATTCACTGCCAAACAGAAGGAGAGATATTATGTAACAGACTTTTTTTTTTTTTTTTTTTTTTTTTAAATTCCAATGAAATCTTTCTATCTCTTAATACTCTGCTTAGCTTTTGGGATGCATCTTTGACCATCCAAATACAGCTTTGAATCTCAGTGTCACTTTTTCTGTTCCCTGTTGAAACATTTTCCAGATCTTTAACTTTCTGTACCTGCTTAATACTAGTATCCACAACCTGTAATTTGCACTTTAGGCTCACCCTTTTGCTAATAGCCATACTTTAAAATTACAGAAATTTTGAGATTTGATGAAAAAAATTTATATATATATATATATATAATATTTTTTAATGCCATATACATACTTTCTTTTCATCCTGGTTCATACAAACTTAAGAGGAACTTTATATATATATATATGAAAATTTGTGCATTAGGCAGCAGTCCTTCTTTCATGCACATTTCATTGAATATGACAGACAATGTGCTTTTATTTAGTTTTTTTATACAATTTCTCTCTAATAATTTTTCTATATATATATTGGATACTTATGCAAGATATGAAGCAAAAGGATTTGTTTGATTATTATATATATATATATATTTATGCATACAGAGAGAGAGATGGTACCTATTTAATATATAGTCGACTCTCCTGTCGAAATTCGATGTATGAGGGTCAAGCAGATCAGTTTCCAGGAAACCGACAGCCTGACAACAACACATGAGATTTGATTATAGTGGTGAAGGCTTCGTGCAGGACCATCCACACTTTTTGCAGGGACGAATACAGAGACCTGGTGCACCAAGTGCCACAAGGTCCCCAAACAACCCTCTGCAGGTTTTGAATTCAGAGTTGTCCTTCTCCTAGACCAGTTGCCATCCAAGGCTATAGAACCCAGTCTGCCCTGCTATTTTACCCATAGCTGGATACACTATTGTTATGTCGTCAATAAGGCTATATATATATATATATATATATATATATATATATATATATTTTTAGTAGAGATTATATATATATATCGTACAGTTGGTGTCAGGTATTCTGCATATATATATATATATATATATAGAGAGAGAGAGAGAGAGTTGGAGAGAGTGGATGAGTGGTTAGAACTTTCATTTTCTGACCATAAGACCCAGCTTTGAATCACATCATGATCTATTCATCAGGGAATATGACTTCTTGATGTTATTAGCCTGGAGAGACAATCCCAGTGTGTGTTACCATTGTAAAGTACCTGAAAACCATACCATGAGTTGACCCAAGCCTTGTCCGTGAAATTGGGTAGACAGAACTATTTGGGAGTTGTCAATCCTTTTGCTAGCACAAAGTCGCAAGTCATCGTGACTGAGGGTTCAAGTGTACTGACCTTAATCAGCCTATTGATCATGCCAGATAATGTGGTGAGTATAATTGCAATATAAACCACAGGGGGATTCTGTGGATGTTGAACAAGCATAAAATATGTCTGAGCAATTGTCCACAATAAGGATTGGTTCACTGCCCTAGCATATTAAGCACACTTGGATACGAATGGGCAGACTCCATTTGTTATCGTACCTACAGAAAAGTTTACCTCCTCGACATTATGCCTCAATCTAAGCAAATACCTTCATTAATTAAATAGATTTAAGAATGATTATATTTTAACATATTTATAAATTAATAAAAAAAAATATCAAGTATTAATTAAATATTTTATTCAAATTTATTAATTTTGGCAATAAATTAAAAAATGAATCTACGTCTAATTAAAGGATTTTATTATTTGAATAAGTTTAACTTTCTTTTCAAAATCTTTTTTAGGCCAGGTGCACAATCCTTGTATCACCTGTGTTAACTCAAATATGTCCCCCTCATCAACATCCAATAATTTTTAGGTTTTGAATTTGATTTTTTAAATCTTATTTTATATGTAGTTTTTTTTAAAAGAAATATTTTAGACATGAATTTAAGACTGACTTTATATACATGGTATCCCAGAATTAAATATTTCAATGAAATCATAATTTTTTAAAAAACTGAGACAGTTTTATGCTTATTGCTTAATTATGATATGAAGTAAATAGATTTATAAATCTTATGTCAAAAATTTATTGAAAATGCTCAAGATCTGTATCTCTGCAAATTTCAAATCTCTCCTTAGCACTACAAAACACATTTTGAAGTATTCCAGGAGTTATCTGCTGCACTGCTAACTGAATATGTTCTTGAATCTCAGCTGAACTATTGATCTTTTAGCAATAAACCTTTGTTTTTATAAAACCCCATGCAAAGAAATCCATGGGGGGTATACAAAGATGCATTCTTATGTATTCATTATTAATAGTGTTCTGAAAGGGAAAGGGAAAGAAAATTATAAAAAAAAAATTATAAAGTAATAAACAAAATTAAAAATTTATACACTTCTAAGTAACATGTAAAATTAACAGAAGTGAATTTTTAACCTCATCCTCACCAATTATTTTGGGAAAAATGTTTAATTTCCAGATGAATTTTTTTTATGTGTTTTTAATATAATAACTAAGAAACTGAGGCCCCGAGAAGTATCCAGGCAGTGGCTAACATCTCTACCAAACATGTGTTGACAACTGGACTCATTTTAAGCTCAGAAGAGCATAAAAAGAATCAAGATCGACATACAAACATAACTGTAGCTGGTTTTCGAATGATATGTTTTGGTTGTGTTATTTGTCCATGTGTGAAAATGATAATATCAGTAAAACTTCTATACAGATCTACACCGCGGAAGAGTTTAAAAAAGTTGTCAGCTTTCATTGAAATAAATAGTTATTTCTGGCACACTTTGTATATACATTTTATTCTTTTTTATTTATGCTAAAATTCTAATGAATATAAGTTAAAATAGAATAAAAATGTTGCCCCCCTCAAGAAGTCACATCTGTTAGGCTTGTAGTCCTGTAGACAAGGTATCCAGCCATGTTTGTTACAGAGTCGGTAAGAGATTGTTTCTTCGATATCCCTTGAAAATTTTTTAGCTTAAGTCTAGGAATTTGCATGAAAGCAATTAACTCCACAACACAATAAAAGGAAGCTCTTTGTTTGAACATTGAGCTTCCCATATATATATATATTTAGGAAGCTCTTTGTTTGAACATTGAGCTTCCCAAACTATATATATATATATATATATATTTTTTGAACAATAAAAAATATTAAAAATTAAAATCTTCAGACACACTGGGTTGTAGATTAATATTCTTTCGTTTTTATTATTATTATTCCATTTAGATTCCTCGACTAGTTTCAACCAAAATGGCCATCATCGGGGAGGAGAAATATTTCTGCTTGCTGGTAGCAGTAAACTACAGAAATGAATGTCTTGCTGGAGAAAATGAACTGTTGTCTGTAGTTTTCATTTGTTTTTTTTTATCTTTTTAACATGAATCTTTTAACATTCCTTGTGTTGGTCAAACAGTCTCTTTTAAGTTGTTATTTGAGATAAGAGCTGGATGGATGTATGCTTCTCTGAATTCCCGTGGCCAGTTTGACAGTTTTATTGGTCCTGGAGAGCAGATGTGTCTCTGTTAAGTGTTTGTGTGTGTGTTATTTGGTTCTTAGGGAGTGAGTGTGTATGATATGTGTAAGCATGTGTATTGCTGTGGGTGTGTAATCATTTGGCTCATTAGGGAGTGAGTGAGTATGATGTGTGTAATTGTGTATATTTGTGTCGGTGTGTGTATAAGTGAGAGGCCTCCACACCTCTGTAAGCATGTCTGTCTTGTGTGGATGAGAAATGTGGGTAGGTTTTGATTTGTTGAGTTATATATTAGTACTATCTATATTGTTAAATTTTTGGTTTAGCCCGGCTGGATATTGTGTTTTTAGACATTGTATCCACTTACTTTCATGGAACTTTAAAATCTTTCTAATGTTATCTGCTCTGAACTTTTCTATTCTCTCAATTATAGTGAATTTGGCATGGGTTTTGAAATCGTGTTTTTCCAGGCGGAAATGTTGTTCTACAGGTAATAATTTTTCATGGGGAGTCGACTTAATTCGATTGTAATAATTATTAATTCTGTAGTGAAAGGGCCATTCAGATTTTCCTACATATTGTTTCTGGCATAGTGTGCATTCTAGGAGGTAAATTATGTTATGACTTCTACAGTTAGAATTGTGGTAGATTTTGAAAGTAGATTTAGTGATTGAGCTAGTGAATGAATTCGTGTGTTTAATATGGTTGCAACATAAACTTCTTTTGTTGTTACATGGTTGGTAAAATCCTGTTGGCTTTTGTTCTTAGTTTATTATAGATTACCTTGTCCCCTGAAATGTGGTTAATACCTATGATTTCTTTTAGGTTCTTAGGTCTACAATATGCAAGAAGGCTGGGTTCCTTAAACAATTTTTTAGGTCCGGTTTGAGATGTAGTATTTCCTAGTGACGTTTGATTATTTGGGATAGTAGAGGCAGAGTGGAGTTGAAAGTGGTTACTAGAGGGAGGCGGCTAGATTTATTTTTAATCTTGTATATTAGGGTGTCTTCTTTAGCTGTGGAAATTGCTTTATTTATTTGTTCCCTGATTAGGTGTTGTTTATAGCCACGTGTTGCGAATTGATGCTCCAGATTTTCAATGTGTTTATTTAATTCTTCATTGTTGGAACATATCCTTCTGAGTAAGTGCTTGTGAATAGGGAAGATTCTCTTTGAGGTGTTTAGGGTGGGAAGACTTAAAGTGTAGATAGTTGTGGGTGTCGGTGATTTTAGTGTGTAGTGTCGTTTGTAGTTTCCTGTTTTCATCTATGTAAATGCAGGTGTCTAAAAATGTTACTAATGTTGTGGATTTTTCATAGTCAAACTTAATTGAGTCGTGCACTGTGTTTAGGGTCATAAGGAATTGGGTAAGTTTGTCATCACTACCCGTGTATACAAGGAATATATCATTGATATATCTTGCATAGAACATGCAGTCGCTACCAATGATTGGATTGATATGGGTCTCCTCAAATTTTCCCATGAATATTGTAGCATATGATGGAGCTGCAATGGTACCCATGGCACAACCTCTTATTTGAAGGTAGTGTGCTCCATTGAAGTTGAAAGTATTCAATGTGAGGACATGCTCCATGAGTTTTATGATAACTTCTGTGGGGAGGGGGTCTTGTTTTCTTCTTTTAGTAAGTGCTTCCTGAAGGGCGGTTAGCCCTTCAATGTGTTTAATGTTTGAATAAAGTGACCTAACGTCCATAGTCACTAGAATAGCATTTTCTGGAACTGTTTGTATGTGATTAATTTTGTTCAGTAGATCTGTTGTGTCTCTGATGTAGGATTTTACTTCCTTAGCTAGCGGTTGTATGTAATGGTCTGTGTATTTGGAAATGTTTGTCGTGTGGCAGTTGAACGATGAAATAACCGGCCTTCCTGGGTTGTTACTTTTGTGTATTTTAGGAAGGAGATAGAAATGAGCAGGTGTAATGTTTGTGGGTGTAAGTGCTGTGCATGTTTCCTTGTCGATTAGATTTTTGCGAAGCATTATATTTAGTGAGCAAGTTAACTCTTTTTGGTATTTGGGAAGGGAATCTGTAGGTATGCTTTTATAGGTTTCTTTGTCAGCTAGCTGTTTGTTGGCCTCTTTAATGTATTCTTCGATTCCCCAGATCACTGTCGCACCCCCTTTGTCAGCCTGTGTTATGATTAGGTCATCTCTATGTGTCAGCGTATCGAGGGCTGTACATTACTCTTCAGTAATATTGTCACATGGCAGCTTATGTGCTATTGTTTTCTTTATGTCATTTGCTATGGCTAGTTCAAATGTCTGTATAGTAATGTCTGTGTTTTGTGGGGTGTAGGTAGTGTCCTTCTCTTTTAATGTATCAAGTATGGAGGGTGTGTAATCATTTTCCCCGTATTCTTCTGAAGAAGGATTTCAGGTCCTTTGCCTATATATATATATATATATATATATATATATATGGGTGGCCTGCAATAGGTACAGATATTTGTTCCAACATTAAAAAAATAAAAAAAGCTAAAGAGTAGTTGTAAAAACATAAATTAATGTTTTACTTTTTATAAAAAGAACATGTTAATAAAATGTCAAAATGTATTATATGCCTTCTCTTTGACACTGAAATAGAAAGCTATTGGATGCTATAAAAGACTTTTTTTTTGTTTTACAAGACTAGCATATCATGTTGCAAGAGTTTGTTTTTACCATGTATTCAGGAAGATTCTTCTCTTCATACACACTTGTGCAAATTAATTGAAACAAAATGAATAATTCTGTTATTATTTACTTTTTTTCATATTTTTCCAATAAAACATGACCCAGTGCACGTTAGTACTTTGTATGTCCATGCCACAAAGTTGTTACTTGCAGATTGACCAAACAGATACTTGATTGGATTTAAATCTTGAAAGTTTCTGGGCCAGTCTATAGTAGTTTGATCTGCTCACTGGTAAGGCTTGCCAGGGTGTTTATGCAGGGTTGCAATTCTTGTACACTTTCTTAGAGTAATGACCATTGCAGACAATAGCCATAGAACAACTAATCAACAGTCAAGACAATAGTGTCTGGGTGTGATGAAAATTTGATGCAATCATGGATGATGCAATATTTGTCAAGGCCAAACAAATTTCCTCATACAACTCAAAAATAGATTGATATTACTGCAAACCACTGCAAATGACTTAATCTAAGGAAAAAATAGAAATCGATTACACCCTGTCACTTTAGTGGGTATAAAACTGACCATATGAGAAAAGAAAGGAAACTAAAGCAGTTGTTTCAATTAATTTACACAAGGGTGTAGTGTCTACTCCAGATTAGGTTTTCACTGACTGACCATTAGGGGGCAGTCACATGAATGGCCAAATATGGTGCATACTAATTAGGGAAGAGGAAGAAAAGGTGGCTGAATAATATCATAAACACCAAAAATTCTTGTTTGTCTATTTAAGATTAGTTTCTTGCATAATGGATATCAATTGACAATCTAAAGAAGAAATGAAAGCCCCAGTCTATTTAATCTTCTCCTAGACTATGCCTAACATATATACAAGCACATATGTGAAGAGATGGGCACTGATCATTCCATAACACATCTCAAATGAATCGACTTATGACTTATAGAAAATAGTGTTCTTGCTTTCTGTTCTGAAGCCAATTTCCTGATAATGAGGAGGCAATGCTGATGACATAGGTATTCGTAGTTGGGACAAGAAAGATCTTCAACAAAAAGAAAAAAAAAAATCAACATCCTCTACCAACTGTTCCAAGAAATAGGACACAAGATAAACCATTCCAAAACAAACTATAATCTGAAATTAGAATGATAGCACCTATCCAGAATCCATCATAAAAATTCACAATGGGCAATTTGTAAATACTAAACACATCAGATACCTTGGTGTTTAATATAGAAGAAAAAGAAATTGGATATAGAATTGGCCATGCAAATTACTACAAGACATATTCTTAAATTACCATCATAAAAATTCAGGATTTGGATTTAGTAAAATAAGCCTTCAAACCTATGTATGGATTGTTTACCTTTGTGTGTGTATATATATTTATATATATATATATATATATATATATATATATATATATATATATATATATATATATATATATATATATTAGTAAATACTAAATACTTCAAATACCTTGGTGTATAAATCAGTTATAACAAATTTAGTATAAAAGAAAAGGAAAATGAATATAGAATAGGTTGTGTTAAGAGTAGTTTTGCATAACACTGCAAGTCAACCCAACATAGGTTTATAAATTTATTCAAGGGCGATCTCCCCAGTATTAAACAAAAATCCAGAGGTTAAAAAAGGGGACAAAACGCTAAAAAAAAAAAAAAAAAAGAACTAGATACAAAAATACAATGATGAAAGGAGGTCAATATTCAAGGCATAAAACAAATAAAAACAGTTCAAAGAAAAAAAATGACCAAGATAAATTATTTATCTTGGTCATTTTTTGAAGTCTTTAGTCTTTGAAATAAATAGCCAGGTGGTATGGCTACTTAGTTCCTCAGAATAATTCTGTAGTTTACTCTAAGTAGATATGAAATTGGTCTGGTCACAATGAAGCATTTGCTAATGATATTTATGTACAAATAATACTAATAAATATAATTTATTTTATATTGTATCAGTCTGTTGTGTGACATGTGTGATACACGCTTATGTGATCATGTATCTTTCGATATATCACTGACGAGGAGGATTTTTTGCCACAGTAGGTTGCCATTTCTTTCTGTGGTAGGCCAGTTGCTATCCAAGATTATAGAACCCAGTCTGTCCTGCTATTTACCCATAGCTGTGGGGAAAAGAGGACTCATACCTTTCCCAAGAGTATTAGCATGTAAGTGAACATAATAGATTTGACTGAAATTCGAGCTTGGCTCTCTGATTCCTCAGTCCGAGCCACTATCCATTATTCCACCATGTCTTATATGGTATAGCTTATATAAATGATTACACTATCTTCAAAAAAAAAAAAAAAAAAAAAAACGTTTGCTATTAACATTTTCAGCTCAAATATGTCTGCCATAAATCATAAAATTTTTCTTTGAATTGAAAAATGATTCCCAAATGCTCTCATTTCATTGTCACATTAGGCAACAAATCATCCCAGTTGAATTATTGAAAAACAATCAGAAATATTCATTGCAATAGATGCATTTATCGTCAGAGATGTTTTGACTAGAAGGTGCACTATAGATTAGTGGGATTTCTCATTTTCATCATGGCTGCTTGTTCTATAGCAGGCCCAATTTAAGGGCATATAATTTTGAAACACAAGTTTTCAAAAAAAAATCTCCAAAGTTCAGCAATGTCGAGCCTGGTTAATAATGGATGGGTAACTGCTTTAGAATACCAGGTGCTATAAGCTTGGATGTGTGGGTGGTGTAATAGATTGAAGTTGAAAATCGTAGAGCAGAGTTCCAACTCCAGTCAGGTTTGTTATATTCACTTACGGGCAAATAGGCTTTGGGAAAAGTATGAATTCACTTTCCCATAGCTATCAGATAATTCGTAGGACTTTTATACGTAAATTATTATCTCAAAAAATTTCTCACAATGTAAAAAACAAGTTTTCGGCTCTAAATAACCTGAAAAATGCTCATTGTCATATTAGGCAACAAAACATCCCATCTGAATTACTGATGAATAATATGAAATATTCACTGCAATAATTATATCTATTTTCAGAGATGTTTCGACTTGAAGCCATACTGCAAACCATTGTGATTCTCGTTTGGCAGCTTGTTTTCAATGCATACCCATCGATTCAGGCTCATTTACATTCCTTCAACACATGTAGTCAACCCATGGTTTATATCAAAACTATGCTGATCAGAGCTTAGTTAAACTTTATGTTTCTCCAGTTCTATATATAAAGTTTTGAATTAAGATTTGTCTTTTTCTTCAATTGGTTTCCAGTCACTGCTAAAGCACTCAGTCTGCCCTGCTAATTTAGCTTTCGAGAGGAGGTGGATTCATGCCTTTTTCCAAGAGCATTTGAGCAAAAATGAAGGTAATAAGCTCAACCAAAATTCAAAGTTGGCTTGCCAATTCCTCATTCCAAATTGAGTACGAATTTTGTAAAATAATTTTGTATTGTATGTAAACTTAAGTAAACCTGTAACTCAACTGGAATTTAAAGGTGGCTTGTTAATTTCTCATACCAAGCTGAGTATGATTCTTGTAAAATAATAAAGTTTTATTGTATGTGAACTTATCTCAGACCTATATGATCCAGTATTTTTTCTGTTTGCTTCATAAACCAAGGACACACCCATACTACCATAAATGAACGGCTTTCCAATGAATACCAGAATGAGAGTTACAACATTGATTTACTCCAGCTGATCTGCAAATTATGTAAGTAAACTTTGTCTTGAGGTCTAATCCAATTAGTTCCAGAGTTTGTCTTCCTGTCTTTGCTAATGAGCATACGTTCTGTCTTCATACTGTTGATGGTTAGTCCTTTCTTCTCTCTTTCCTTTACTACTTTTTAGAACTATCAGAAGCTTAGCAAGATGGGAGCAGTCACTCCTAGGGAAAAGATGTGAAGGGGATGCAAATTTCTGTTTGGTGTGAAAAGTTCATTTATATCTTAATATAACCATGAATAAAAGAATATTCTTTTTGTATATAAACGTAAGTAAACAAAACCAGAATCCATAGTTGGTTTGCCAAAATTCTTATTCAAAGCTGAGTAAGAGTTTTGTAAAAATAATAACTTTATTGTATGTAAACATAAGTAAATCTATAAAATCTAGATTATTTTTTTTTCTGTTTGCTTCATAAACAATGGACACTAGCATAAATGAACAACTTTGCAAGTGAGTTTCAGAAACTTGAACAGAGATATAACATTGATTTCACTCTCGCTGTTACATTGGAAAATAACATTACAGGATAGCATGAATTTGAAAACCATTTTCAAATCATGTACTACATATTTAGTATTGATGCTTAATTCAATTAGTTCCACTGTTCTTCTTCTATGTGCTGCATCCCTTCATGATATGGGTGATCATGGTTCTCCACAACTTCCTATCTCTTGTGGTCTTTAGCAGTTTTTCTACCTTTGCTAAGGCTCTCACCTTTCATTCTGCTATTCATTCACACAAGCTTGTCAGCTTGGTGGCTCGCTGTTTTCCTCTATCACTCTTGCATGCACCCTGTGAGGATCAAGTTTTCCAAGCCTTCTTTTCTCATTATATATCCAAGGAATTTCAGTTGCTTCTTCCTGATTCTGAGTGTAAACGTTCTTTTTTGTTTCCATTTTCTTGAAGACTTCCTTGTTTACTCACTCCATTCATGAAATTCTAAGTATCCTTCTGTAGAACCACATTTCTGTTGTCTCCAGTTTCCTGATTACATCCAATGTTATTTAAAAGAATAGATAACAAGGTAGATTGTGCTTTCTTGCCTTGAGGTGACACCCAGTTTCTTCTTGTTCTGTGTGCCTTCAGGATATGGGTGATCGTGGTTCTCCACATCTTATTTCTTGTTAGCCATTTTTCTCTCTTTGTTAAGGTTTCAGCTCCTAATTTCTGCCATCCATACACCAAAAGGTAAGAAGACATTGACTATTCCTCTAAGTACTACGGGAATACTTCCTTTAGTAGTCCAACAGTGAAAGAATAGCAAGTTCAGAAGAGGTGTAAAAAGGTGGGGCAATTGACACCAGACACAGATGTGAAAGGGATGCAAATTTTTGCTTCGCAGAAAAAGTTTAATATACCCAAAAAATATTTTATTTCGATATAAACCTAAGTAAACTCAACCAAAATCCTAAATTGGTTTTGGTTTGGTTTGTTTTTTGGCATATCAACCTCAATGGGTTATTTAATGCCAACGACATTTATACTGTTGGTATATTTTTTTTTCATAAATCTATTTCTGGTAATATTTTTTCCTTCAAAAAAATCTATTTCTGGTAATATTTAAAAAAAAAAAAAAATGTATAGCTGGTAATTTTTTTTTTTTTATCAAAAATGTATTGCTGGTTATGGGGTGGGGGGTAACTATATGCCCATAGCTGGGACCCTAACAGGTGCTACCACAATGGGTCAGGGTGGACCTAGGAATGCCAGCAATTAAGAGGTGGTTCCACACACCTCAAAAACTCCTGATCAGAGGCCTTGTAGTTTATTGTCTTACCCAGGATGCAAATGTAGTTTATTGTATCACCCAGGATGCGGATGTAGTTTATTGTCTTACACAGTCTTAAGTTTGCTTACCAATTTCATATTCCAAGCTTAGTACATGTTTTGTAAAATAGTAATATTTTTAATGTCCAGCAAAGTAAATCTATAAAATGTAGATTTTTTTTTCTGTTTTTTTTTCACAATGGACACAACCATAAATGAATGACTTTACAAATGAACTTCATAAATTTCAATGAAAGATACAGCATTGTTTTCACTCTGGCTGCTACATTAAAAAAAAAACGTTACAGGAGGACATGAATTTGAAAATGATTTGCAAATTATGTAAGTAAACTTTGTATTGAGGTCTAATTCAATTAGTTTCAGTGTTCATCTGCTAATGATCATACATTCTGTCTTCATAAAACTAATGATTAGTCCTTTCTTCTCACTTGCAGTTGCTACTTTGTAGAAATAACTGCCAAGAGGCATAGCAGACACCCCTGGGCACAGACGTGAAGAGGCATAGATTTTTGTCTGGCAAAAAGAAGTTAATCCATTGCTTAATATAGCCATAAATACCAGTTTTGTAAAATAGTACTTTTTTTTTTAATGTAAACCTAAGTAAATCTAAAAGATTTAAAAATGTTTTCTATTTGCTTCCTTAACCATGGGCACTACCACAAATGCATGTTTTTTTAAAGTGAGTTCTAGAAATCTGAATGAATGATATAACATTGATTTCACTCTGGCTGTTACATTGGAAAATAAGATTACAGGAAGACATGAATTTGAAAACAATTTGCAAATTATATAAGTACTTATTATATAGGTCTATTTCAATAAGTTTCAGTTTTACAATTATGTCATTGGGACTTTACTTAAGTCCTGAGTAATGTGGTAATTGATTATGTTATAGGCACTCAGAAGGATGAAAAAAAATATACAGGGTGTCCCCCTAAAAAACTGACATCATTTAAAATGTAAATATTTGAGTAACTGCATGTCCCAGGCAAATGAAATTAAATAGACTTCATGTTGAATAATAAAAAATTTATTTATTTATAAGTTTTATAACCGATTTCACAAAGTTTCACAAATGTCGGCAGTCCAGCTCCTGCAAAAAAA
>CAHIKZ030001034.1:627500-637500 GCA_903632075.3 Acanthosepion pharaonis
GCCGCGTACCTCTCGCCTGTGGAACACCCTTCCCAATTACTGTTTCCCTGAGAGCTATAATCGCCAACTATTCAAATGTAATGTCAATTGACATCTCCAGTTACCTTGATCTATCCACTATCCCTCTCCTCGTCCTTTCTTCTATCACTCCTATCTGCTCTTGCTCCAAATCTTCTGCAACCCCTGCATCCTAGTGGCTTCACACCTTGCTCGGGGCGTAATGCTTTAAAAAACAAAAAC
This sequence comes from Acanthosepion pharaonis, assembly GCA_903632075.3. Classification (NCBI taxonomy): domain Eukaryota; kingdom Metazoa; phylum Mollusca; class Cephalopoda; order Sepiida; family Sepiidae; genus Acanthosepion; species Acanthosepion pharaonis. The sequence goes on from CAHIKZ030001034.1 coordinate 627,741, forward strand.
AACAAAAAAACCTTTACACTAAAGCTTATTTCATATATGCATCTAAAGACTATGACTCCACCATATTATTATATGTTAGGGTATATCGAAAGTATTTTCATTTTGTTTAGATCTTTACTTCAAAACTTGTTTCATGTAAAGCCTATTTATGATGCCAGCATATTATTATTATTATTATTATTATATGTATGTATGTATGTATGTATGTAGGGTGTATCAAAAGCTTTGAAGTAAAGTTCTGTGAAGTTGGCTCATCAGAAAATAATATATGCAGTGCGTTACATAAACTTTAAAAAATGAAAATAAACTTTAAGAAAGAAAATACTATTGTTAAATGCCAATAATTTATTTATTTTAATCCTGACTTTCAAGTAAAACAAATTGTGCTTGAAACAATCTTAAAATAATAAAATGCTGGAGAAATTATTTTGAGCAGTAAAGAGATTGTCTTTATATAATTAATTGGTGAGATTCCTTAAAAGCCTGAAATTTTTAGAGCAGTGTGTGTGTGTGTATAAATATGATATATAATATATAAATATAATATATATATAATATATAAATATAATATATATATAATATATAAATATATATATATATATATATATATATATATATATATATATATATATATATATTGTGTATTTAGGTAGCAATTGCTTTTCAACTGGGTGTATCTGTTGTGTGGATGTTTTATTTTCAAAATTTGTAAAATTACCTTGCGGTGGTTCTGACAGCACCAAAAATGGGTAAAACAATTGTTTTTGCATGAAATCAATTTGAAAACACGATTAAGTCGCCAGAATGAAAGGGGGACAACTCATATTGAGTTATACTTATAAAACCCAGGTTGTTTATGTGTGTGTGTGTTCTTTATATATGGGATCAGATTCCCTACATTTTTCAACCGATTTCAACAAAACTTCACTTTTTTTTGGCAGGTAGTGTTTCTTATTGTCTTGCACACTTTTTTCTTTATTTTTACATGCCTTAAAAATTCCATTTACAAGACAATTGTTTATAATAAAATTCTATTCAATTGATAGACTCATAATGATTGAAAACAATGTTTTTGTTTGAGTTTGACCAATTCATAAAAAAAAAAAAACTAATTACGACATGTGTGTCCGTCGACCTTAAACAATAATCTTTGTCAATTTTATTTTTCAGTCTTTATGATGGTCGATACTTGATCTATCTCTTACTGCTACATCTCCGGGCAATGCCGGGCTCTACTGCTAGTAGTTAATATTATTGAGTGTTGGCTTTTTCTTTTTTTTATTATTAAGGCTTCCATTATTTTTAATCTTTTTTTTTTACATGTGGATGAGGTTATTATGCTTGTATTTTCTACTGGTATGTTTCTCTCAGCTGTATAGAACTGCTTTCTAAGATCACTAATTAAAAAAGACTTTAAGTGAAGACTGAGGATCTTGGCAAAGATCATCCCCTTTGAAAATTGAAATTGTGGACTGGTATAACAGAATCACAAAGAACTGCATCAAATAAGAGAAATCACATCACTTGAGGACTACCAACAGCAACAACAACTAAAACGAATAGCACATGTAACTCAAAGAGGAAATAATGACATAATCAAGACGTTTGCATTCCACACTACCTCAAGCAGAAGTTTGGGAAGGAAACCTCCCATCAATACTGGAAAGAGTGATTATTTATTACATCACACTGGACCTGAGAAACTTGTTTTTCTGAAAAATTGTTTCAAGAGAAAGATTTTTAAAATACCATCCTAAAGCAATACTGGCTGCTCTGTCAATGAATCCCAAGTGTTTCTTTTAGGAAAATGGTTATATTACCATTACCATATCTCTGTTGCATCAAGTCTCCTCTTCGTCTATGAGGAAATTGTCTTGCGTTCATTGCCATGTAGGAAGATTGGTATTAAATTGCAGTTCACCACTTTTTTCTTTTATTTCTAATGAATTTTTCCTATTTCTTAATACTTTATTTGGCTTTTAGAAGGCATTATTTGCTATACAAATGCCCCTTTGAATTTTAGTGCCACATTTCCCATAATCTATTAAAACACTTCTCCGATGTTTAAATATTTGCAATGAAATTAAACATATCTAGAATCTGCTTTCTCATTAGAATTCTAATTTTTTTAATCCCTTCTTGGTTAGGCTAAAAACTTTTCAGCACCCCTTCGTACAAGAAACATGCATGCACTGAAATTAGATAGATCTAGAATCTGCTTTTGTGGCACCATGCAACAAAATTCCTTAAAGTAAATTAAAATATGACGAAGACTTTCTTGACTTGAAGCCAAAAACCATGGGAAATGGTTTTCACAAATGTTTAAACAATTTTAATGACTGCTGCCCTCACTGTCACCAGTCTTGCTGCTGTTGTTTTAATAATTGAAATTTGTTTGCCACTGCCTCTAACACAACAATAGCAACTAGAATACTTGAAAATGGGCAATTCAAAAAATAATTAAATTTCTTTTTCAAGAATAAAGCCCTGCTTAAAAATAATGCAAGCTTTATGCGTAAATGTCTGTGTATTTGTAGCAATGATACCATCCTTCAAATCAGGAGAATTATGGTTGTTGGATTAACAAAAGCAAAAAAAAAAACAATATAACTGTAAAGGAGAATAATGTCTAAAAATATGAAAAAAATAATGAAAAAAAATGTTGGGAAGAGAACAACGCAGAGATTTTTTTTAAAATAAAATTTGGTTTGGCATATACAACGATTCTGATGGAAGGTCCATACAAACAAGACAGCCACTGTTCAGTTAAAGCTATAATTTCGACTGTATAGTTACGATAATGAAAAAAGTCTTCCAAGTACTTACACACGAATACATACATTAGTATACTAGATTAAATATTGATTAGATGTAACAACAATGCTGGAGAGCTTAGGTTTTTTATGAGCTAGAGTTTTTGGATAAGATATATGCGCACTTTATACTACTTGTCTGTGCATGGTGTGTATGCATAAATAAAATAAATATATATATATATATATATATATATATATATATATATATATATATATATTATTAAATCTAACAGACATTTGCCTGTTTGTGTCTTTGATTGATTCATTTGTTTAAATGGCATATAAACTCCTTATGGGTCATTTAATGCCAAAATTTAAATTTCTTGGGAGCTTTGAAGTAATAAAAATGCTATATATGTTATTCTGCTTTCACAATTGAATACATGGTAGTTAATACTCATTTGTGCATATACAGGTTTGTGTGGACATAATTTCTACAGTGATAAATGTGTTTATTGTTCTAATTTTGTTGATATGATATATAATATATATTATGATATATAATACATATTATGTAAAATATAATACATATTATGTAAAATATAATACATATTATGTGAAATGGATTAAATTTTCTGGTTATACATTTTTTATGGATACATTTATTTGAGTAAATGCTCTATTTTAATTACACAGTATTTATTACATTTATTGGTTTGAATGTTCAAAAAATTTCAGAGAAATGTCGCCATATTTATTACGTTTCGGCAGTTGTACACTCCGGCTTTCTTCATGTGATTGGAATGTTGAACTGAACCCTTTATTTCACTCCCTGGGGTAGACTGTTCTAATTCCACATGCCATGTCTAATGGATGTCAGTTATCAGTTATCTCCTGCTTAATTCCCTCTCCAAGTTTTCCACCGCCTTAACCAGGTATTGAACTCACGGACACATGGCACAGTGGATAAAGGTGCTAGTTAGATCCAGTGACAGGACCCAAAGTGCATGAGTTCAATACCTGGTTAAGGTGGTGGAGAATTTTGAGAGAAGAATTAAGCAGGAGATAACTGATAACTGACATCCATTAGACATGGCATGTGGTACTAGAATAGTCTACCCCAGCGAGCAAAATAAAAGGTTCAGTTCGACATTCCACCCACCTGAAGCAGGCTGAAGCATACAACGGCCAAAACGTAATAAATATGTCGACAAAGATGAGGTCAATAGTGCAAATAATGTAAATAGTGTACATAATACCTCATCTCAGAAATATAGACAATCCTTCAACATGAAACAAAATTTTATCCTATATGGAACAGCCATTTAGCCTGACAGTCACAGAGTACTTCTGGTTTAGCATTTACTCAAATAACTGTATCCATCAAAAAAAAAATGTATAAACAGAAAATATATTAAAATATTTGTCAAATTTAATCCATACATTGTCATTGTCTACCTTAGGCTACAGTTTCAGAGAAGATATAATAGAACAAGAAATATCAGCGAAGGTGTGTGTTTAAAAGCAGTAATTTGAGCTTTGCTAAACTGGAAGTCCTCTATGGTTGAATGATCATAGCACATCAGACTAAATGATGGTTCCGTATAGGATAAAGCTTCGAGTCCTGTCAAAGGACACCTGTCTTCTATGAAATTTCTCAAACATTCAGGCTGGTAAATGCAATTAATGCTATTTAATTAAAAAAAAAACAGAACATTTAATCAAATAACAGTATCCATAAAAATAAATATATATATATATATATATATATATATAGGATAAAAAAACAAGTATGAAACAGATCTGAACCTAACATGTTTCATTTTATTAAATCTTTTCAGAGATCAAGATAGAAATGAGAAAAAATGATAAAAAGCAAAGAGTTGCAGGTTAATGTTATGTTGTGTTAGTTCTTATTAATTCGATATGTGTTACATGTAATGAAGCAACAGATAATATTCAAATATGTGTGATAAACAACTAAAGTGTGTAAGAGTGAGATGCAGCAGGATGTTTTAAAAAATTTGTTTTGGTCTGGTTTCTCATTAAAGCATATCTTGTGTGTATTTTGCATATATCATCTTTGATTTTTATGTATGAGAAAGACAGTTTAGTTTCATGAATAATGAATCTCTGATGAAGCTTTAATTAAGTGAAACATGTTAGATTGACTTGTTCTTTATCCTATCATTTTGTCGGATTCCTATCTATATTTCATCAATCTTATTTAATATAGATATATATATTTCATCTATCTTATATATAAGTGAACATTGAAATCAACACTCAGAGGTGACAGACTGTTTCATGCTAAATGCAATTGCTTGGCCTAACAATTGCCTTTATCATGAAATAGTCTGTTGCCTCTGATTGTTAACTTCAATGTTCTCTTTTATATAGGGTGACCCCAAAAAATGGGAACTTTTTAACAATCCAATAAAACCAAGAGTGATGGAAGAAAAATATTTTATTCATAGTAATTAAAACCTTAAAACATGCCATTTAAGAAACAATGATGGAATTTTCATTTTTTAAAATTACGTCCTGTAGATGGCATCCTCCTGTACGAATGCATTCTTGAAATCTCTAGTAGAGAACAATTTTTTTTTAATATTGTATTTACCAGAGGAGATTGTATACTGAAGTGTATATGTATATATATTGATAAATATATAGATAGACAGATAATAATTATTAATGCTTATTAATAATTCTCCATTTTTAATACTTTTAATATTGAGCACTATATATAAAAACTAGCAGCATGGACCGGCGTTGCACATACTTGATTCAAAAATTTACGACTCATACAGTAATCGCTATCACTTGACTTAAAATATTTTTGCCCTTCCTTGCCTTTAAAGGAGTGCCCTTTGCTGTGCTGATGTTGTTACATGCCTTACTTCTTGCCTATCTCACACTGCGATTTTTTCTAAGCTCTATACTAAACATTAAATCTGTTACGAAAAAAGAACTAAAGAAAATGAACATAAAATGATCAGCTTTAAAAAAGGACTCATAACTGGAAAAACCAAATGAAAAAAGAATATTAACAACAAATACTTTTTCACACCCAACCCAGTTCTGCGGAATCAGAATCAACGTTGAGTTTAAGCAAGCGAATGAGCCAATTGGAGTAAAGTGCCATGCAGATTTAAATTTTTCCCACTTGTAATGAATGCAGCTATCAATTTTTTTTGCATGCTAGCATGCTAGTTAACATTCGTGTCAGTCAGCTGTTGGCTCTCATGCTGGCCAATAGAATCTTTCTGCCTATTCGTGGCAGCCAGCTATAGGCTCTCACTCTGGCCATTAGAAAATGGCCACAAACTACATGAAAACTGTCGTAGAAGCATGAAAAAATCGATTATTTCCACTATCAATGGGAGTTGGGAAATGCAAAGTCAATCTTGGCCTTTCCACTAACTTGGAGCATGTGCATGTAAATTTTGGTGCAAATCCGTCAAAAATTGCGGCCGTGCATTCGTTACACACACAGACATACACATCCTGGCTTTTATAGATAGAGATATCTGCAGTTTCTTAAATGTTAAATCATATATATATATATATATATATATATATATATATATATATATATATATATATATACACACACACAGGCAGCATAACTTTATTCAAACATGTTCCATTGAATAATATAGACATATAGTCCTCTAATCAGTTTCTTGATGTTAAGATGAAATTCATCAAAGAAGGTGCTGTAGTTTTTTCTTACCCAAGTACTTTCAATCTTTACCAAGATCATCCTCAGGGGTTGAATTACAAAGACAAACTTATTAAACCTATGATTGTCGTGATGATGATTTAAAAAAAAAAAAAAACACATATGGACTTGTTCTGTTATAATTATTTCAAAATTTTAACTTTTTGTAGCTATGGAATTTTTTGCAAAACAAGCATCCCAATATAAGGGAGCTGACCAAAAATTAGTAGAAATGCAAAATGGCATTAAATGCTTGTTAATTGCACTTAAACATGTTGCTTCTACACTCATAATAAATTTTGTTGAGTGTTGGTAGGTTACTTTTGATATAGAGGGCCTTGAGAATTACAAGTTTTTCTTTATTATTTTCACTGCGCAGTATATTGATGTTGTCAATAAGTATTTTCCTGTATTGAGAATATACAAACATCAAGAAACTGATTAGAAAACTGGAAAGGATTATTATAAAAATAGACTTAATATGTCTATATTATTCAAGGAACATGTGTGTGTGTGTGTGTGTATATATATATATATATATATACACACACACACACACACTGGCATAAAAGTTTTTAGTCAACTACATAAAGTGATAGTACAATATTGTTTTATTAAGAAATTAAGATTGTTTAGCTGAATGCTTTTATTAGTCGTGTCTGTGGATATTGAGGATTGGACAATAAGTTGTTGCATTTTTGTAAGTGTTGTATTACAGAAGATACACTACTTTAATCAGCTTGAAACTGGAAAAAAAGTCACTATTTTCTATTGGGCTAATGAAAGATCCGAGATAATAAAGTCAAGATAATATGTAAATTTCTAATTAGAAATTGTTCCATTTTATTAACATGAGAGTAAAGTGCCTTGGCAAGTCATTAGCTTGCTTTTAAACACTAAAATCATGGCTACAATTTCTAGGGAAACAAAGATCATGGTTGTGACTTTAAAGGGGAAGATGATTCAATGAGAGATATCAAGGTGGCTTTTAATTTCCAGAAACAGTGTTCAAACCATCCAAAAGATATTTGCAACTACTGGAAGTGTTTTAAGTGCAAAGAAAAATGAAAGACGACAAAAGTTAGAAAAGAGATGAAAGAAAATTGTAAGACTATCAGTAGGCAATCCAAAATTAACAGCCATACAAGTGAGGAGTCAATGCAGCTTTAATAGTGCAGTTTCACTCGATAGAGTACACAAAGTATTATGAAAAAAACTTGAAGAGGTGTATAATAGTAAAAGCAAAAAAAAACATCATTAACCTAAAAACATTGGAATAGAAGATTGAAGAGCTGGGATGCAAGGTTGTTAGTGATGAATGGAAAATAGTTAAATTCTAAAGAAAATAAGTAAATCAGTGGGAGAAAGAAATAAGGCAATAAATTAGTGGTGAACACATGATGGTATAGGGTTGCAACAAAAGCAATGGTAGAAGAAGGAGCTGTTTACTATGATCTAATCTTCTGCCAGACAATGAAAAGGGAGAAATGTTACACACACACATATATATATATATAATAAAAAGGCTTAAACACTAATATTCCATGGTCATAATTTATTCCATTGGAATCGTAAATACGATCCAAATCATCAGACCTACAAATTCAAAATGAAAACAGAAAAAAAAACTCCGGAAATCAAAACAGAATTTAGAGAAAGTGTAAGTATGAGGAGGAGGGAGATGAAACCTTAACAGAGAGAATTTTAGGAGATATGGGGGGGGGAATTTTAAAAAGAGGAGAGAAAGAAAGTCGACGGATATCTAATGCATAAAGATACATTTCGTGGTGACATACACACACCATAGACAATTAGAAGTTAGGATAGGAGGTAGGGGGGAAAAAGAAAGAGAAAAGGTGGGGGAGAGAGATGGGACGAAGGAAAATAAAATTGTGTTTATTTAAAGGGCCACTTTGTAATTGAGAAAATTTGACAAATTAATATCGACTACAGGTTAGAAATCAAATATAAATATATTAAGATGAATATAACGATTGTCTAATCTAGCAAGGACCAAATATTTCTATGTTCAAAAACACATACTAATACACACAAAAACATATACAAGTAGGTACATACACTTAGGCATGTACTCACACACACAGACATACATGTACACACACATACATATACACACACACATATATATATATATATATATATATATATATATATATATAAAAACCTAAAAATATAAAAATATATTCACATATCCACATATTCATATATATATATATCATCAATATATGATGAGGTTCTCTCCCAGCTGGTTGTATTTTCTGTGATCATGAGATCAGAGGTAAATTTAGTGAACAACCACAGAGGGTAAATACGCCCAGGGTTGCATACCTTTTTTTGCAACAATCAATGTAACACTTAAGAAAATGGCTTAACTCCAGGACAAAAATGGATTCAGATGTGTATCGCACGTAAACTATCCCAAAAGGAAAAATGTACAAATTCGTTGACAAAGATGTCATCTATGTAAGCTGATGTGGCATCTTTGATTGATGTGTTTTGGGACGTGACCAAGTCTATGGTAGCTCTCATAATGAGAGGTGCTACATTTAAGCCAAATCCTAATTAAGTAATGCAATATCTCTTGCCCTTGATCAGCACAGTTTGAAAGGGCCAAAATGCCAAGGTTAACAACTGGCAATCAGTACAGATTGATGAAATTCCATATCATGTGAAAGACTTGCATCCCTTTTGGGGGCCATACTTTCTCTCTCTCTCTCTGAATATGGAGGCGATTCAACATGAAGTAAGCTGTTAGTCAACTTAAAATCAACCTCACCAGGCAATTCTGACATCAGCAGTGTAGAGTCTGGTGCAGGAGAACTCAATGATTCATCCACTGGGGATTCATCTGATGTTAGTCTCCTCAGAAGAGTACCCAACAGAAGAGGCCTCCTCTGGTTGCATTGACTGTGATCATGAGATCAGCGGGGAATGTAGTGAGCTACCACAGAGAACAAAGAAGCCCAGGGTTGCATGTATTGATTACAAGCCAGAAGAAACTACAATTTTACAAACTTTAAATAATATGAAAAGTGTGCCATGAGGAAAAAAGGAGCCATACTTGATAAAAACAAAGTTTTATCATCAAAATATTTATGTTATTATTAAGACGAAAGACTAAAGTATTTTTTTCATTATTTTATTAATTTTTTTAATCCTTTCTAGCACTTTTGAAATTTTGGTTAAATGTTGTATTTCTTGCATTAGTGGATGTGTGCCAAAAATTATTAATGGGATTTTTTAGCATTTTTTTTGG
>CAHIKZ030001034.1:642500-712500 GCA_903632075.3 Acanthosepion pharaonis
GAAGGAAAGCAGGACAGAGTGAAATAACAAGTAAGTTTGAGTAAATAGCTGGCAGAACAGAAAGCAGGAATCTACAACTGATAGGAAGTTGTGGAGAGTCTTCATCGCTAACGTCTTAAAGGGAGACTGAACATAAAATAAGAATAGAACTCTTACGAATTCCTTTGTTCAGAACAATCAAATAAATAAGAAAAAATAAATTAATTAAAAGATCACGAGAAAAATAATCCCCCACCCTAAATTCATTTTTCTTAGATTCTTTGAAAATTCTACAGGCCTTTTGAAAAAAAAAAAAAAAAAAAAAAAAAAAAAAAACAACAGAAAAAGACAAGAAATGATGCAGCGACTAAATATAGAATCAGAAGAATTTTTTTTTAAAAAAAAAAAAAAAAAAAAAAAAAAAAAATCATCAAATTAATAGATTAAAGAGAAAAGAGATTGAAATCATTGAATTTAATCCTGAAAAGAAATTTGAAAGAAAAGTAACAATTGAAAAAAAAAAAAAAAAAAAAAATGAGGACAGTTTGTCTGGATGTTCATTTTTAAAAAACTTGAAAGAAATAGATCAAAATAACAAGAAAATAATTACTAAAAAAAAAAAACCGACATGAAGATAAAAAAAAAAGAAAAGAAAATGAAATACCAATTAACAGGGTTAAATCAAGAGGCCTTTCAAAATTCATAGATTTATAGATGTTGGGATGAATGCAAAAAGCGTATATACTAAAATAGCAATGAATTGGCAGAAGACATTTCACAAGGCTAAAATGAAACATGTTTTAAAATTAAGAATAGACATTCATGAAGAAAAATGTCATTCTCTAGTACTTTTGAGAATGAATTCAAATTCAAGAATGTACCCCAGTTTGTTTTGTTTTTTTTTTAAATCAGACTTTGCATATAAATCTAAGAATTAAGTTTTCCAAATAAGAACTCAATTAAAATCATAGCACCAGCAAGTTCATGTGATAAACCTGAAAAGAGATAAATTAGAAACAGCAAATTTCTATTTTCTTCTTGCTGTATGTAACAAGGGTTTGCTGAAAAGTTCTCTGTCTGACCAACAAGCAATTCAAATAAAATGTTGGTGTTATTAATTTAGTCAGATTTTTTTGGAAGTGGGTTGGGCCAAGAACATTTTAGCACCCCTTTTGTAAAACCATTTTGCTTTTCTAACTCAGCTCAGTGTCAGTTCTAGGGAGATTATTATTATTATTATTATTATTATTAATAAATAAAAATAAAATATAAAATAATAATAATAATAATGAATATCATAAATAAAATAATATTAAAACTTTGTTTAAAATAAATAAATTAAAGGAAAAATAAAAATTCTCCCAGAATGCAGAAGAAACATTACCTGCTTGTAAACCAACTTCATGCCAAAAGACACTAAATTTACTCTTTGCTAACAACCCCATCAGAAGGTCAAGACAACCAGCTCCTCTCTTTGGGACATTGCTTGTTATATGAAGTGACTTCCTTTCATCACATGTGACCTTAAAACACTTTTACCAAAAATACACACATGCACACAGTACACAAAAATAAATAAAACTGTATGATTTTAATTTAAATTTAATCTGCTTTTAGTGTTATTCCTGTGTATGTTTGTATGCCTGTGAACATGAGGCTATTTCTGCTGCTATGATGTGAGTGAATCCCATAAGCTTGATTCCTTGCTCTTCTCAGTTACATTTTCTGGCCAAGAAACATTCATAATATCAAGGGGAATGAAATTCAGAAAAATGTCTATGTAGGAGGAAAGAAAAGTATGTAAAGATGGATATTCATATTCAAATAAATACACGGTTTATTTAATTAAGCAATATTTATATTTAATTACATTTAGTGGCTTCAATATTCAAGAAATCTTGCCAGAAGTCCCACATGGCCAAATCTTGCCAGAAGTCCCACATGGCCAAATCTGTTAAGCATGCCAGATCTAATGATGGTTGCCCATAGGGGATGCAGGTTCGAATCCTGCTGGAGGACACATTTTCTGACAAGATTTTTTGAATATTCAGGCCAGTAAATGTAATTAACTATAAATACCATTTAATTAAATAAACAAAGCATTTACTTGAACCTGAGTACACATCTAAAATAACATTTTAGCAAAATACAAATTAAAATTTGTCAGATTTAATCCATTTCATATATATATATATATATATATATATATATATTTAAAAAAAAAAACAGACCACTTTAAGGTACCATTACAATAATTTATTTCAAAATCCTTTTTGAAGGACTCTAGATCATCAGGTGACACTTCAACAACGAAAAAAAAAAAAAAAAAATTTTTTTTCCTTTCATTTCATTGTTGGAAGTGTTACCTGATGATCCGGAGTCCTTCAAAAGGATTTTGGTGAAATAAATTATTGTAATGGTACTTTAAAGTGGTCTGTTTTTTTTTCATTAAATATTAGCTCTGGATTCACATTGAGCTCTCAGGATTTCATCCTCCTTGGAATTACCCATTCAGCTTACCAAGTTCTTCGTAACTATATATATATATATATATATATATATACACACACACACACTACTGTTCAAAAGTTTGAGGTCACTCCTGGTGATTCTTTGAATTGGCCCCAAAAGTAGTTGTTTTGTATTTTAAATAAGAGAAAATTATCATACATGGTTAAAAAAAAAAGTGAGATATGATTTTTTTTTTTTTATTAGAAATTTTATGATGACAAAAAGAAAAAAAATTTTATGATTAAATTTTGCTCTTTGTCAAAATATCCTCCTTTAGCCTTGATTACTGCCGCACAAATTTTTGGCATTCATTGCAAAAGTTTCTTAAAGTATAATTTTGATAATTGATTCCATTCTTTTTTCAGTGACTCTAAGAGCTATTTTCCATTTTTTAGACGGAAAGGTTTCACTCTTTTTTCAAGTTCATCCCATGATAATTCTGGGGATGGCTACAAACATTTGAAATATAGTGCATTTTTTTTTTTTTTTTGCATCTGTATTTCTGAGGTGGGGTAGTGAAGGCATTATCAGAAAAAATACAAAAGATCTGTGGTCCATATAACATCAGGACAACCTTCATAAGTGGTTTAACACTACACAGACTCCTCTTCTGAGTAAGACATCCCATAGAGAAGAACATGACTAATAACTGTGTGTATGCAATCCCATGCAGCTGTAGCAAGAAATATAAAGGAAAAACAAGCTGCCCCCTTAAGATATAACCACAGGAACACTGTAAAGCAGTAACACAAGGGGAAATAGAAAAATCAGGCATGACTGACAATATATGGAGGGAAAAGAGAGATCACCCCCCCCTATGGAATGAACTTGAAATAACAGACAGAGAATATCACTGGAAAATAAAAAAAACATAGAATCAGTGTATATGCTATGCCACAAAAATCTCCTAAGCCAGCCAAATAAACATGAATACAATATGGAAACCAGTAATAAAGTGCCACAGAAAAAAAATAACAGCAAATTGTAATATGAGCTCTGGTAAAAAATGATCTTTGAGACATTGAGTTTATAAGTACCAAAAATTCATACACTGATTCATACCCCAATGGCCCAGTAGAAAAAAAGCATTGGTTGAAGTAATCCAATAACTTGATCCAAAGAGTTGTGAGTTCAATACCTGGCCACAGCAGAGGTGAACAAAACCTTGGAGAGTTGAGTTATTAAAAGGAATTAACTGAAACTGAGATATCCAGAAAAGGCATGGCATGTGGAACTAGAACAATCTACCCCAGCAGACTAAAAGGGTTTGGTTCAAATTTCCAATGTATATCTCCTGAAGAAGGCTGGAATGTACAATGGCCGAAACATTGTGAATATAACAGCAAAGATGAGGAATGTAAATATTTCTTTGTTTTTTTTTTTCAAACAAGTCTGGAAAAACACTACCAACGAGGTCTATCCACCCAACTTTTTTACTATTAAATCTATCACTGGAAATTGATTTTTTGCTATCAAAAGTCGATTGTTGGTATTTTTACTATAAAAATGTATCTTTGTACTTTCATTTTATAATGTTTTAACCGAATTTGTGGGTTAACTATTTGCTTATAGCTGGGACACAAATAGGTGCTACCAGATTAGAACAGACATGGAAACAACAGCAATTAAAAGGGAATTACATGCACCTCAAAACCTCTTGATCAAAATCCCTTGCTGCTGGATGTAGTTTATTGTCATACCCAGGAAAATCAAATACATTTTAATAAACAGACTAAAGATGGAATGCCTGTGGTGATTGTCAAAAATAACCAGATAACTTCAAAAATGTGAACTTTAAAAAGTTTAACAATTTTAATTCTGACATAAAACAACTTGGTCTGAAGTTGAAAAAAACTAAATAAAAAGTTGGACAAAAAGAACTTGTGTGTATTTTTTAATAAAACTTGTTTGAATGAATTCTTGTTGCCTAAATACATCTTTCAAATACCAGGTTTAAAAGCAAAATTGCCTAATTGTTAAATTAAGCTTTGAACCATTGTATCTTAGAAATGATTAAAGTCATTTTACTGGAATTCTCCAAGGACTTCATAACATTATTGGACTCTACTTTGAGCAATAAGAATGTATAATTACTCTCCAAGCTTAACAGAAGAATTGTAATGAATTTGATCATAAACAAAAATGACATGTTCATCATTAATTAACAATAGCTAAGCATCAGAAGCTCATGAAGGCTTGAAATTAAGTTCATATATATATATATATATATATATATATATATATATATTATTCCAGGATCATTTTCCAACTTATTCAAGATGATCTTTGCCCTCTCTAACCTAACTTTCTGTCCTGGAATAAGACGGTGCCTCACATTTCATGCACAATTTCATTTTCAAGTCTTTTTTCACTGTTCTTTGGACTGTCATTACTGAAACTCCTCTCTCATGTGCCAAATGTCTTATGGACTGAATTGGATCTTTTCTAATTTATCTCTTTAGCTCTAAGTTGAAATGATGATCCCTCTTCCTGATCCAGTTTTCCCCAATCTCTTGATCTTTCTTGAATGGACTTTGAAGATGAAAGCCAGAGTATGAATGTTGGAACCATTACTGAAGGCTTAAATGATATTTTTCTTCTCACCATTGCTCAGTTAAGAAGACAGTGGGCTGACACAAAACAATTTTAATCTAGCTGAATAGGATTTTTCAGTGATTCTCACAAAAAAAAAAAAAAAAAAGATGAATAAATGTCTCAAATGAAAAAAGAAACTAAATTCAGTGGTTTTTAGGTAAAAAACACCCAGTTAGGATGGCCAATTTTTTTAGGTATTAAACATTTTGTGGGATGGCCAATTATGCTGTTATACAATTTGGACAATTTTGCTGTTAAGTCCACATATATATATATATATATATATATAGGGAATAGATGAAGAAGAAAAGAAAACTTTGAAATATAGAATTACTGGCTGGATTTCAAAACATAAGTGAAAAACTGAAAAGCAGGTAAGAAATAAAAAAAACTAGGATATATTAAAATAGATTCGAGAAAGAGAGAGAAAGAAAGAAATAGAAAGAGAGAGAAAGAAATAGAAAGAAAGAGAAAGAAAGAAAGAAAGAGAAAGAAAAGAAAAGAAAGAAAGAAAGAAAGAAATAGAAAGAAAGAAAGAAAAGAAAGAAAGAAAGAAAAGAAAGAAAGAGAAAGAAAGAAAAAAAAGAAAGAAAGAAAGAAAAGAAAGAAAGAGAAAGAAAGAAAGAAAAGAAAGAAAGAGAAAGAAAGAAAGAAAGAAAGAGAAAAGAAAGAAAAGAAAGAAAAAGAAAGAAAAAGAAAGAAAGAAAGAAAGAGAAAGAAAAGAAAGAAAGAGAAAGAAAGAAAGAAAGAAAGAAAAGAAAGAGAAAGAAAGAAAGAAAGAAAAGAAAAGAAAGAAAAAAAAGAAAAGAAAGAAAGAAAGAAAAGAAAGAAAGAGAAAGAAAGAAAGAGAAAGAAAGAAAGAAAAGAAAGAAAAGAAAGAAAGAGAAAGAAAGAAAGAGAAAGAAAAAGAAAGAAAGAAAGAAAGAAAGAGAAAGAAAGAAAGAAAGAAAGAAAGAGAAAGAAAGAAAGAAAGAGAAAGAAAAGAAAAAAGAAAGAGAAAGAAAAAGAGAAAGAAAAGAGAAAGAGAAAGAAAGAAAGAGAAAGAAAGAAAGAGAAAGAAAGAAAGGGAGAAAGAAAAGAAAGAAAGAAAGAAAGGAAAGAAAGAGAAAGAAAGAAATAGAAAGAAAGAAATAGAAATAGAAAGAGAGAGAAAGAAAGAGAAAGAAAGAAAGAAAGAGGGAAAGAAAGAGAAAGAAAGAGGGAGAGAAAGAGAAAGAAAGAAAGAGAAAAAAGAGAAAAAGACGGAGAAAGAGAAAGAGAAAGAGAAAGGAAGAGAGAAAGAGAAAGTAAGAGAAAGAGAAAGTAAGAGAAAGAGAAAAATAAATGAGGCTACAGTAGAAAATATTTGTACATTTTTTCTTTTATTTTCATATGAAAGTATTCAATTTTTGTATAACATTATGATAAAAGCATGACCATACAAAGAAGATTAGAAGGGGTAAGGAAGAAAAAGAGAAGATACAAGAAAAGTGTAAGAGAAGAGCAGAGACATGAGATAAGGGATAATTATACTTGTCCAACACAAGAGATAAGGGAGAGAATGAGAAGATACTGTCAAAAGGTGAAAAAAGAGCAGATTCATGAGATGATAAATGATGTCAGTTCTCAACACCTGTGGAATTTTCATGGGTCCAGCTAGTGGAGGTAAGGGAGAGAATGAGGAGTTACTGGCAAAGGGTGAGAGAAGAGTAAAAGCTTGAGATTTCATCTTAATTGTCAACACCCATAGAATTCTAATGGGTCCAGCTAATGTGATTATGTAATAACCTGTTACTCCATACATTATTTTAACATGAAAGTTCAGTTGAATTGGATTTAAAATTTAATTTCCTGTGTTCTGACCAAAAAGATTTTTTCAGCCAATGAGAACAGAGTTTGTCTTTTTTGTTTAGCCAATCAATGTTTTTATAAGAAAGACCCACCAAATTCTTTGTTAATTCAATTTTAAAACCACATTACCAAGTGTTCCCAGAAACTCAAAAATCATGATCTGCAATTGGAATGAGTGGCACCTGCCCTAAATTCACCATAAAAATTCAAGTTATGAAATTAGTAAATAACATTTCAAATACTTCAGTGTATGGATCAGCTATAACAAATTTAGTATAGGATATAAGGAAACTGAATGTAGAATAGTCTGTGTTAGCTGTAGTCTTGCCCAATAGCACAAGTTGCTCCAAAACTAAAACATTGTTATAGACAAGCGTATGGTTGTAAGAAAGAAATACAACAGCAGCAGAAATAGATTTACATGATTTATTTCAACAGGAACGTGCGGGTTTGGGACAGCTACCTTGTGGTATAGTTCATAAGCCGACTCCCGATCTGGGTTGATCTCTCATAGTAGTTCACGCTGGTTGACGCTGGCGCTCCCCCTGCTGGCTGCTGCTGACTGCTCAGCCTGACCATGACAGGTCTCTTCCCTGGCCACCTGTTGACTGCCATTGTACTTCCATGTGACCTCTTTTATGGCGTCTTTTTATGGCTTAACAAGCTCAAAAAATGACATGAGTATAATTAGGAGGGAAGCATTTTCATTGGTCGAAAAATAGAAACACTTTAAAATATTACTTTATTTTTCGCTCGGAACTCATGCGTCGGGAACATGTGTAAACAAAGATAATGGTCATTTTGTGACGGGGCTTTGTCCCATTCACATCCGGCTCTTGCTCTTGAGTATATTAGTTTATATGTCTTATTTTATTTTATAACAACATTAAACTACAACCTCAAGTCATGTACTTAAATATCCTCATCAGATCATGATGTTCATGTGGATAGCATGCATGGTGCCAAACTTGTTCAGAAATATTAAAACTGTCAGTTATATACAGCTACTTTCTCAGATTGATAGTCAAGGTGGCTTTAAATAAATGAAGCCTGTAGGTTTTAGCAAGGACCAGATTTCTTCAATGCTCATTGAGTGGCACTACAGAATTACAAAAACAGAATAAGAAATGACAGAAACTACATCACCTGAGAAGCAACCATTAAAATTGATAGCAATTGTAACTCAAAAAGAAAATTGATATAATCAACATGTTCACATTCCACCCTACTTAAAAGGTTTGGGAGAAAGTCGCCATCAGTACTGGAAAGGGCAATAATAGTGAACGTGAGAAACTTGTTTTCCTGAATAGGTTTCACTTGGTTTGATTAGATCTTTTGGTATATCAACCTCAATAGGTTATTTAATGACAACAACATTTTTATTGCTGGTTATATTTTTCCTTCAAAAATGTATAGCTGGTAATATTTTTCCAAAAATGTATAGCTGGTAATATTTTTCCAAAAATTGTATTGCTAGAGATATTTTTTTTTTAAGTATATTGCTGGTAATAATTTTTTCTTCAAAAATTTATTGCTGGTAATAATTTTTTTTTTTTTTTTTTTTAACAAAGTATTTTTGGTATTAAAACCCACTTTTACACTTTAATAGTGTTTTGACCCTGGGTGTCAAGAGTTTTTTTTGCTTGTCTGATTTATGCTTAGTAGGTGATGTGTCCATAATTTCTATGCACCCCGTGCTTTGTATCTTGTCATGTTTTGTTCTTTGAAGGTCTTTTGTTTCCGATTGTTTGTTTGATGTTGTTTCCTTAGATTTTCTATTAAGTTCTTTTGACGATCTTTGTTTGGATGAGGACCATTCCCTTGTTTGAAATGAGATAGAGATTTATTCATCTATGTCCGTTTCTGTTGGTTCTTCAATGATGTACTGGGTTGTGTTATTTTTTTATGCACTGTTTAATTTTCTTGGGAAGATTTAGAGAGCTCTATTTCTTGAAGGATTTTTGTACTTTGAATTGACATTTTCGGAGTTAATTTTATATATATATATATAGATTCTTTTTTGTTTGAGGTTGACAGGATAGGATTTGTTTTGTCTATAGGAGTTTGATTTATGTGTGATATACTACATTTTATTAGTTCTAGCAGACTTTTTAATTCATTTATTAGAGTTGTAAGATCTTGGCTTCTTATTGCATTGTTCTCTTGGATGTCATTTTGGTGATTTGATATTTTAATGATATTTGCATATGATGTTGAAAGTGAACAAGATTCAACCTGTTTTCTGGCTTCTTGGAATGAGATGTTTTGCTTGTATTTTATTCTTATTATTTCCTTTTTCCAGACTCTTTAGAGTCTGCTGTGAGTTTTTTTTTTTTACAATTTGGACATAAAGGAGGCCTTTCATAGGGTGACTCTTCATGATCAGACTCAAATTCCCCACATCTTCAACAGACTGATGCTCTTGTACAAAGATTTTGCATATGACCAAATATCTGACATTTGTAACATCTACAGGGATTAGAAATGTATGGCTCTACCTTGACTACTGAGTAAACTATCTTTATTTCTTTAGGTAAAGTAGGTTTATTGAATTCCAAAATGTATGTGTTTGTGTTTATTCATGTGACATTTCTTTTTATTTGAATTCTTTTGACGTCTGTTACTCCTTCCTTTTTTAGGGTGTCATCATTTTTAATTTCTTCAAGTGAGCAGAGTGACAGCTCTGGGTATTTTATTACTCTCTTAGATGAATTAAGAAATTGGTGGGGGTAAGCCTTTGGGGGTAAGCCTTTACTTTGTTTTCTATTTGCTTGATTTTTAGTCATTTTTCTGCATTTTTTTTTTCTGGTTTTTACTTGAATGAAAAGTGTATTATTTTTCTTTATTTTTTTTTTAGTTCAATCATGACCGCCATAACCCTTTGAAACACAAAAGGAGACACTTTTGATATTTCCCCATCTAGTGATTCTATAACTATTAAAGTGAGAAATTGTTTTTTTTTTCCTGATATTTCATTTTCACTTTCTGTTTCAGAAGTCCTGTGTTGTCTCTTGGTTCATTTATAAGAGATAGCCGTATAATTTTGATTTTTGTATTCACCATCTGTGTTCCCCACCCACCTCGGAGTTCCTCCTTCTTAAGAGACACTATCAGGAAGGACTAATCCCATTCACCTGATCCACTAGGGCTATGCATATAGTACAGTTGTGATGAAAGTGGATATGAGGACCCACATTTCCCCACCACTGAGTATAGTATGGTGTAAGGATTTGCAGCCATGTCAGAGCCATTATCTATCATCCCAACTAGCCCTTGCCACTGTGTGACAAACCAACTAAAATGGATTGGGCTATTACCACTGCCAGTCTATTTCAGGTAGGGACCATAGTGACATGTTGTGGACACTCCTGGTCATTTTATACCGGATCAGGAGTCACTCAGTCACCAGGACTGTCCCCAGGTATCACAGGTCACTACCCACGGCAAATGCATGTCCCCATTGAGGGGAATTTGTACTTTTTGGGAATCAGTTTTTGTGAATGTGCATTTTATATATTGCAATTTGTATTGCTGGTATTTTTATTATAAAAATCCATCTTTACACTTTCTTAGTATTAAGACACCAGTTTGGGGGAAACTATTTTACCCATAGCTGGGACCCAAACAGCTCGGGTCAGAGTGGACCTGGGAACAACAGCAATTAAGAGGTCATTCCACACTCCTCAAAACCTCCTGATCAGAGGCCTTGCTGCTGGATGCAGTTTATCATCATACCCAAGACACTTTAGATAAGTTCCCCTATCATCTGGTTCATGCTCCTCCACAGTCTTTTGAATGTAAGTAGGGCTTTATTCCTTGTTTCCTGTTCAGGATTGGATTTCCAGTTCCTTCTAAAGTCTACTCCAACTCTATACTTCTAACATTTCTGCTTAAACTCTAATTTTATTTAATTATTTTTTCTTCAATAGGAGTGGATAGGTTTCCCTAACATCCAGTTCACACACCTCTTTAGTCTTTTGAACAGGAGTAGAGATCTATCCCTTGTTTTCTGTATAGGATTGGATTCCAGATCCTTCTAAAGTCTTTTCATTCTCTTTCACTTCCTTGCATCTTATTGGCATTATCGCCTTGCTTGGGGTGAAATGATTTAAAAAAAAACGAAAAAAAAAAAAAGAAAGTGTTTATGATTTTCCACTAAAGTAGCATTGGCTGCTTAGTTAATAAATACCAAATGTTTCTTTATAAGGAAGCAGCTAATATTACAATTACTATATAATTGCAAAATTTGTTTCTTAATCCATATAGTTACTTTTGATTTTCTTCCATACAATTTTTTTTTTCTTTTTCTCCAAGACTTTACTGAAGATTATTATATATACTAGTAAGGAAAGCATTTCTTTACCTCTGGAAGCATATTGACAAACCTCAGCTAATACTTGGGTATTGATTGCAAATATACACGGATATATTTCCCCACATACTAACAATTTGAAGACAACTGTACCAGAATATTTCAATTATGCATTGTGCATCTGTAAGTCCATTGTTAACAAAGTAATTTTTTTTTATCTAATGTTGACCCAATACAAATCCCAAGAACCACTCAAGGGTCAATGAATGAAGTGCATGATATGAAGTTAAGTAGTAAGTAAAGATTACAAGGATAAGATGGATAGATAACAATTTGCCCTAGACTTGAAGAGGTTGATATGGTTAGGGTTAGCATCAATGCAGCAGCCTGTTGTATGAAGTAGCAGCTCTTGGAAAGAAGGTTTTAGAGTATCACTTCCTTTTTACAAAAGTAATATGTGGGGAATGAGGGTGATGCAACCCTGTGGATATAGTAAAGTGCGTCTTGTTTACAATGGTTTGAGCTAGTGTAACTAAAGAATAGGGCTCATCTGAATGGCTGCAAATGAAGTAATGATAGTCACGATAGGTTTGCGATATTGGAGTTGAAAATAATTCATCACCAACAAGGCCACAAAA
Organism: Acanthosepion pharaonis; assembly: GCA_903632075.3. Classification (NCBI taxonomy): domain Eukaryota; kingdom Metazoa; phylum Mollusca; class Cephalopoda; order Sepiida; family Sepiidae; genus Acanthosepion; species Acanthosepion pharaonis. The sequence continues at coordinate 654,366 of CAHIKZ030001034.1, forward strand.
AGGATTTTGAACTTTGTCAATGTTGGAAAATTAAGACTGGGCAGCACCGAACCAGATATGGCAGTAATACACATCATTTTTGGTCAACATTCCCAGCATCTTTAGCAATGGATCATTAAGGAAGGTAAAAAGGTTGCATATTTGTGTGCATTTCAGGTGAAGGTACGTACTTAATATTTAAGCAAAGAAGATAGAAGCATACAAAAACTTGATTTTCTACAACAGATGTTTATTCTTTTATGGCTACTGTAGGGGAATGTCTTTTCCTATGCCTACTTTCTTTTTGGTCCAGAAGTTAAAGTTGGTAAGTATAAGTATCATATTCATGATCGAGCTCAAGTCAGCCTTGCACTGAGTTGAAACAACCATAGGAAAGTTTCCACATACTTTATCATTGGAACGTTAAACTTGGTTATGGGATGTTTGTTTTCTCTTTCTTGGTCCAGAAGTTAGGATAAATCAGTACAAGCATCATTACAAAGTTGCACTCTAGTCAGCCTTGTGCTGAGCTGGAACAACCAAAGAGAAGACTTAACTTACTTCACAGGTTAAAGTTTTTGGAAAGTGGGAAGAGTGTTCAGTCATCAGTGAACCAAGGAAACTAATGTTCCCCATGGTTTGCATCTTTGTGCAAAGAGAAGACAGTATATGAGGCAAAAAATGTTTGTCTTTTTATTGAAATCAAGTGGGTTAAACATATCTCGGGTTCCTTTACTCTTACCAACATGGGAAAATGTATTTCTTTTTTAATATTATTCATTATTATTATTCTATTTAGTGATGTAAAAATGTAAGTAACCTGGTTGCTGCAGTAGCCTGAATATTGTCTATTAAACTTATATTGACACACCCTAATATAAAGGGTAGAAGGGGAATTTTGAATATTGAATAAAAGAGGTGGTTGGAATAAAATATTTATCCAGATCCATCTATTTCTGTTTGGAACTGAATAGTATATATAACAAACACACACAGTCATTTGATAAACTTTATCAAGTTAAATTTCAAAATTATAAAATGTTAGGGTAAAACTAAAAATAAAAAAGTAATCTGGTTGCTTGAACAGAAATGTGGCTCTACAAAAGGATGCTGAGGATACCATGGACTGAACCTGTGAGCAACAACAAAGCTTTAAAGAAAAAGGAAACAAAAAAAAAGAACACTGATGCCTGGCATCAGAAAGAGAGAGTTGAAATTTCTAGGGAATGTAATGAGGAAAGAAGACTTGGAAAATTTGGCACTCACAGGACATACTGAAGGCAAGAGGGACACAGGGAAATAGAGCATAACCTACTTGTGTAAATAGTTGCTAAAACAGGGATTAGGAGAGATAACAAAAAAGTCAAATTTATAAAGAGCTACAAAAGACAGGAAATTGTGGAGAACCACAACTGTCTATGTCCTGAAAAGACATGGTATATAGAAGCAGAAGATGGGCACCTCAAGGTGATGTAATGGATAGCAAGCTTGTCTCGCTAGAACAATTACAACTGAGTAGTGAGTTTGATCCTCACTGGGTGCTCCCTACTTTCGGACTTGTGCCACATCTAAGTTATGCTTGGAAAATCATTATAAAAGCAAAAGTTTGCTTGAGTAGCATGAAAATTGTATATAAAATTTATATTTTTATAATTTTCAGTAATGAAACACATTACCCTAGAACAGTCACACCCTAATATAAGGGGTGGGAGGAAATTTTCTGAAGATATAAAAGGAGCAGTTGGAAGAAAACATTTGTTCTAACCCATCTATTTCTATTTGAAACTGAAAAGTATCACATCTGCACTAAATGTTTCATTGACTTTTTTCACTCAAATTTAGTATGTGAGACTTTTTTTTTAAACTGAAAAGCTTCCCTTACCAAAATTGTTTATTTAAATAATATGATTGCCCTAGAAGCATGAACATTACATATCAAACTAATTAAATAATAATCACTGCATATCAAACTGATAATAAACATGTTATATTTAACTGATAATAAACATGTTATATTTAACTGATAATAAACATGTTATATTTAACTGATAATAAACATGTTATATTTAACTGATAATAAACATGTTATATTTAATAAACATGTTATATTTAATAATAAAAACATGTTATATTTAACTGATAATAAACATGTTTATATTTAAAACTGATAATAAACATGTTATATTTAACTGATAATAAACATGTTATATTTAACTGATAATAAACATGTTATACTGATAATAAACATGTTATATTTAACTGATAATAAATATTTGATAATATATTTAACTGATAATAAACATGTTATATTTAACTGATAATAAACATGTTATATTTAACTGATAATAAACATGTTATATTTAATTTAAACATTTATATTTAACTGATATCATATATAAGAAATGGACAAGATACAATTTATTTATTAAAGACATTTTTTTTTATTTTAATTTATTTTGTATTTAAGCATTTATAAATAACTTGTATTAAACAACGTTAAAAAAAAATGTATTTAACTGATAATAAACATGTTATATTTAACTAATAATAAGCACTGTATATTAAACTAAATAAATAATAAACTGTATATTAAACTAGTAATAAACACTGTATATTAAACTAGTAATAAACACTGTATATTAAACTAATTAAATAATAAATATTGTGCCTTGGGAGAAAAAACTGGAATGCTGTTCACTCTTATGCAGACAATAACTGAGAAAAAGAAAATGAAGAAAAGGATGCTACCAATGTCTTATGTAAAAAGTCCTATCTAGCGGCTGGCAATCAGGGTTCTCCACAACTTTTTGTGCTTTTGTTCAAGGTAACTTAACTTTTTACCATCAAAATCTTTATCCCTGTTCTGACATCCATTCACACACAAATATTAAATAAATCCCTAACTGATTCTCTCAGCTTCTCTTGCCTTCAATATGTACTGTGGGGGTTAAATTCTATAGGCTTTCTTTCCTCATTACGGGCTCCAGAAATTTCATCTGTTTTTTTTTCCTGATTGTAAGATAACATTTACTTGTAATTCTTATTTTTCATGAGACTTCTTCATTACTCATATATTCAACCAATGGTATTTTCAGCATCTTTCAGTAGAACCGCATCTCTTTCACTTCTAGTCTCCTCTTCATCTTTGAAGAAATTGTCGAGTATTCACTTCCATATAGGATAAAAAGGGCAGTAGAATTCTTATTCATTTATCACAGATTCACTTGGATGTATAGACAAAACTAACAAGAACAGCAATGACATTTTGGGAAAGGAAAAACCAATTTATCAACTAATGTTACCAATTTAGCAAATCAATAACACCATAAAATATATCACTGACACAATGACTACAGCGATTTCTCCATAAAGTGTGGTCAACTTGAAATACTTGTGGGCTTTAACTTATTATTTCAGCATTATCTATTATATAGATAATCAATTTTTACAATATTTGCCACTGAAAGAAATAGATAAAACATTTTTACAATGAAAATACAACTGCTTGTCCCTGTAATAATTGAAACTGGTTATCTAAGATCGGGGGTCTTACTTTTATCTAATAGATTAGCCGATGACATACTTATTGTATTTTAGATCTATAGGGAATGTCTATTCTTGCCAATGCGGTCATGACTAATGCTACAATGAATACAAATAATGGATTTTGTTTTCCAGAAGAAAAAAAACAAAAAAAACTTCATTTTAATTTGCATATCAACAAATACTATTTATGGTTTATCCTGTAGAGTAATTGGCCATGGTTAAGTGTAATTGACAGAAATGCCCAATGAACAGAACTAACAAAGTTTGTAATAAACAATAACAAAAGAAAAGAACAGGGCAAAAAATAATATTAAGCAAACAATATATACAAAGCAACAGTAATATGGAAAAATGTCCACAAACTAAGAATGGTGTTAACCAGTGATTGCATCCTAGCAGTTCATGTGAAGTTATTCTTAAAATTATAAAAGCTTAGTGAACCGGTTGTGGGATTATCCAAAAATAATCATATATCAATAGATGATATATAATAGCTAAAAATATAATTAATACTATTGCTTAAATTCTGCAGTGGCTAAAAGAGGGTTTTTTGTGATGAACATAATTTATTCTGATAAAAGAAATCTCCTTGAAACTAAAACTGGCAAATCTTAAATTTACTAGTCATAAATTTGATAGGTCTTCTATTGGATCTTTGGGACAACAGCAATTCAGTTTGAATATAGCTAAGGAACCATAAGACAGCTGATGATGCTAGAGTCAAAAAGCATCATACTTCTGAACAGAAATGAGAATAAAATTTCAATCTGAAATATCTTAATAAAAAATGTTTTCTATTAAATTATCAAAATGGTTTAATTCTTTTTGATATTCTATAAAGTGGTTTGTTTCTGTTCTGAGATGGAAAAGAAAATAAGCAGAATAGGTTACAAAAGATTACCTGCCTTTATAGAACTGGTTCCTGGAAATTTGGAATGCCATTATTGGTGCTAACACACAAAAGGGATACACACAAGCAATTGCAGCATTCTGGCTTCAGGACATGAAAGAACAGAACCAAGTCAGATGAGATTGAGAAGTAGCCTATCTTATTGGTTAGGATGAAATCCCAGCATGCATCTGTGTGTTTTGTCTATAAATTTGAGATGGGGCTTGTTTTTTTACTGTAGATTGGAACCAACATAATCATTTTTCTAGGTTTTTAAGAACTTCAGTTCATGACGAAAAGAAATTTATAAGAGTTTGTGGCATTTGGGTTCAAATCTGAACATTGTCCATGTGGATAGGTAAAAGGATAATTATTTTATGAGAAGCTTGGGGAATAAAATGAACTGACACACGGGTTTAAAATAAATAATATATTTCTTTATTTTCTTTCGAGTGATGAGTGAGTCCTTTGGTATTCGGTGTAGAAAAACTTTGTTAACCAAGCGGATATTGATAGCAGACTGAAGAAATGTCCATTTTGTTAGTTGGAAGGCAGACCACAGTAGGGGCAGTAGTAATGTGAGAAATTAGGTCAGTGTCAATCTACTGTGTTCTTTTCGGCCCAGAAACCAGGCGGAAATGTCAGCAGCTGATTACCTCTTAACTGCTTATTCACATGTCATGCATGATTGGTTTCTACTTAGGATTGTTTTGTTCTGCCCACTCCTGGGGTCATTCTGACCGCCTCTCTCTCCCCTCCATATCCCATCTCTCTGGTAGCCATAAGGTATCAGGTTTTATATGCTTTAGAATAGGCTCAGAATTTATGGCAGGGACTTTGGTTTTAACTAACTCAAAAGTCTCTTTGCCTCAATTTTTCTGATTAACCAAATTATTTTATTTTCCAGCCTTCCTTTCTTTTTCATTTTTTTTTTTTATAGCTGAAGTTATGCATAGATTTATGGTATTTTTCAGTCATAAATAAGCTCTGCTCCTGCAATCTTCCAGTGTTTTGGGTTAGGTTCAGTCTTTCCTTGTTCTCCCTCTTTTTATTTAAGGGTTGCCTTCTCAGACGTTGAAAGAAGTATAGAGAGAAAGAAAATAAGTAATAAAGGTTTAAAGGAAAGCACAAATACCTTATTTTCATTTGAATTATTTTGTTTATATATTTTATTTTTATCAAAACTCGCTAAAGGTTCATAGAGGGCCCATTTTCAAATGTAAATTTACTATAAAGTGATTCCTTTATCCAAACCAAAATAAATATGCTCATACCACAAGTGCTTGGAAATACCAATTGCTGTAGGTTTGGATGTGTAGATGGTACTATAATGGATAACACCTCAGAAGCAGAGTTCCAATTCTAGTCAGGCTTACATCTAAAGAAAGGTATGAATCCACATCTGTAGTATTTTGTCCTTTAGTTGTGAGGATGAATGTGGATGGCTTTGATTAGCAACCCATGTCTGTGAAATCAGGGAGCTAGCGAGACCAACAGTGTCTTGTTTATGTTTTTGCTGCCAAGATGTTGAGTGACCCCTTTTCTCCCCACTAGTCCCCAACATAGTCTGGGCATAGATGCTGCCCTTTAACTGGGTTTAATTATGCACTAAAACATCTTCTCCCCAAAGATATGGGCTAATTCGTAGGACTTGTATCACTTAATTATTATCTCCAAAAACTTCTTACAATCTAAAAATATTTTCTAACTTTAAATGACCCACAAATGATTGATAAGGTGTAAAAAATAAAATTAAATCAATATAAAAAATTTTTTAAAAATAAAAAAAATGGTTTCATTTCCAATTGAGCTCATTATATTCACCAACATGCAAATAACCTTGGAAAAGGCATGAATCTACATCTGTACTTTTAGTTTGGGAATTAAAAAAAAACAAAAAAACATATCACATGATTTCTCAAAATTAAAAAATTTTTAAAATTTTGTAATCTGGAGTTCTTGACCGATAATAATATATGAAAAAGGTTTCTTTAAAATAAATTATTAAATGCTATTTTGCAGCTATTTGTAAACAGACTATGAGCATTTTTTTTTTAGTTTCCAAAAGGTGGATGAATTTATAATCAATTCATAAAACACACTAGACTTCCTATGAACTTTTATAAAATTTCCTAAAAAATAAGTTTCATATTGTGATTATTTCTAGTTGCAGTGCTGGCTCTAAAACTTCACCTGCTTATTTCAGTCAACATTGAAAGTCATGCGTAAATAAATAATTTTTAAGCATAGTGAACTTAATTTTGTTATGTTAAAAAATTAAGGATAATTTATTTCTTCCGAAAACACTGTCAATATTTACCCTCTGACACTTTTAGTAGCAGTATCAAGAGAAATGCTGTGATTGCATCAAAACTTGAACAGTGACCAAAGTTTAGTAAGATTACATATAGCAGTCATATAGTTGATTAAGATTCGGATTAAGATTAAATTTGGTAAAGGAATTCAAGTTTAATATTGTTCTAAAAAGTCATGAGGTTCTTTCAATATAATTGAAAGTAAAAATTGATTATGATCATTTTTACCTGACTATCTGACCATTTTAAATACTGATGCATATGCACATAGACAAAAACCTACACACACAAAAGAGAAAAAACAAATAAAAGTCAACCTAACATCCAATTAGCACATAAATTGATTACATCAAACTAAATCTAAAAATAAAGTGAAAATGAAAAACAAACGACAGTCAATTTATGAAACCTCCTGACGAGTGGACAGAACAAAGTTCATCTACAAAAACCTACAGTTGGTGTTAAATATAACATCAATCAGCTACGTGACAAATTTTATATATATATATATATATATATATATATATATATATATATATATGTGTGTGTGTGTGTATGTCTGAATAAATTACAAGTATTATGTTTGCTTATTTTTATCATAATTCTTTCATATTCACAAATAATTTTCCATGTTACAATTAAATGAGGCAAGAAATGCACTTTAACAGTGAAAATCTATTTTAATTTTATTTTTATTTATTCAATCAGACATGCCTGAAAGAGAACTTGCTGCCTAAATATACACACACACTATATATATATATATAAAAATATAGTATGGGTTAAAGTGCTCATTATCAGGGATAGAGCATATGTAAATATAAGAGTGGACATTTAGATCAACATCTAGTGGTGGCAGTTTGTTTCATGCTTAAACACGATCATCTAGTCAAGATGATTGCGTTTAAGCATGAAACAGAATGTCACCACTACCAATTACGGCTAAATGTTCACTATTAAATATATATATATATATATATATATATATATATATATATATGTCATTACTATCAGCTTATGGCCATATCATGTTGAAACACCACTTGCTACATGATTGCTGAAGATAAGCAACATTGAGCTTGGTCAGTACTTAGATGGGTAGACACTAAAGAGTAGAAGGTGCTGTAACCTTAGATGTGCTGATGGTGTAATAATAATGGCTTGGAGTTGAAAATCGAAGAGACAAATATTAATTCCAGTAGGATTTGTTACATTCACCTAAAACACCCTTGGGAAAGGTATGAATCCACCTCTTTATCCTCCCACCTATAGGATAATTATTAACACTTCTATAAATCATTATTGTCACCAAAAAATTGTCTTGCAATCTAAGACTATTTTCTGGATTTAAATAACCTGCAAAAAGTTGATAAGCCATAAAAAGCAAATCAATCAATTTTTATTGCCATAAATATTTTTAGCGTGTAAACTTGTTTGAGTTGCTATCCTTGTTCTTTTTTATTTCCTTAAATGGTGAAATTAATAACAATGGACTTAAATTAAGAAGTCCCACAAAAGAAGAATTGTCCCTCTGACAGGAATTGAATCCACAAACCAATTTTTTTATCAGGGGAATCATTTTTTTTTTAGTCAAAATATTCTGCTACCATTTTGGCTACAGCAACCAGCCTGAGAGAGAGAGAGCAAGATTTGAACGACCTATTTTAGGAGCACATTTCTCACTGGAACTTGTATGAATCTATATCTGCTTGCTTCAGATTTGTACCTGAAACATTATCAATAGTAATTTTTTAGAGATTTTTTTTTTATCTGACATTATTTCCTATTATTCTAAACAACTATGAATGTTATTTTTGTTGGATACACATATTCAAGTTGCTATCCATGCTTATTTATTTTTTTTATTATACACTGCAACTGATAACAATGGGCCAAAAATTAAATGTTTTACTAGTGAAACATTGTGCCTCTCACAGGAATTGACCCTGCAACCCTTTTCTTTTTTTCTATTAGGGAAACTAGTGTTTAGCCAAATTGTGCTGCTACCAGTTTGGCAACAGAGACCAGACTAACAAAGCAAAGTTTGAATTTTTATATATATATATATATATATATAATGAACTCTCCCATCAGTTTCGACGTATGAGGATCTGACAACTTACAAAGTTATGAAATTTTGTGCAATAAACTTAAGTGGCACTTAAGACCCACTAGTGATTTACAAAGGAGGTGAGCAAGAGTGAGGATTGTGGGTTGAGATCACTGTTAGATTGGCTGACCTTTTAGATCTTGCTCTTGCTTCTTGAAGACGATTCAGACAAGCAGATTGAAAACCTGAGTCCACTAAAACATGTTGATCCCCATTCTACCCACTCCAAGGCTAAGCACTTGAAGGTGTTATGAGGTATATTGACAGCTGACAAGTTGCCCTTCAGCTTGTCTTTGTATCTTAGCTATGGGTATCCTACATTCCTGTAGCCCTGATCTAACTGGCTGTACATTAGGATCTTGGGTCTCCTGTCATCAGACATTCTCAAGACATGGTCAGTCCACTGTAACTGAGACTGTATGAGAAAAGTCTCGATTCCTCCAATATATATATATATATATATATATATATATATATATATATATATATATAGGATAAAAATATAGTTTACAGTATGACATATTTATGGGTTAAAGTGCTCAATAAAAGGGATAAATTGTATTAAAATATAAAAGTGGATATTGAAGTTAATACCAAGCAGTGACAGTCTGTTTTCTGATTCAGACTGAGCATTGATTTCAATGTCCACTTTCATATATATATATATATATATATATATATATATATATACACACACACACAGTGTATATTTGAACTCAGCTTGCTGATGCTGGTTCCATTTTCCATGATAACAATTACATTACCCACTTCTGTGAACTGTCCCTTCAGGATATAAGTGATCATGACTCTTCACCAGTGACGTGCATATGTTTGGTGATGTCCGAGGCCAACTCTTTGATTGTATGCTAAGACTCAAGTAGAGGGGGGGTTATAGGCCATAGTACTGAGAAATGTTAGAAAGGAAAATATTTTAAATATATAAAACAAATGAAACGTGAAATAAACACTTTATTCATATTAAATATAAACTAAATTTTTACTTCAGTTTGATTGGATGGCCTCATGATATAGATGCCCAGGACCATTGCACCCTCTGCCCCCACTTCTGTGTGCTACTACTCCTCACAACTTCCTGTTCTTTGTAGCTCTTAATAAAGTTAATCAATTTTCTATCTCCCCTAAATCTTGTTCTGCCAAACATTAGTTAGTTTATTCATTGCCTTCCTCCGTTCTTCCTGCCTTCAATATATCCTGTAAGTGTCAAATTCTCTAAGTTCACTTTCCTTATTATGTGCACTAGAAATTTCAATTTTTTCTTTTTGATTCTAATTTTTGATTTCTTCAGTCCATGGTATCCTCAGCCGCCTTGAAGTCTCAAATCTTTTCTTCATCTGTGAGCAGATTGTCCAGCATTCACTGCCATATAGAATGAAAAACTTAGTACTTTTTTTTTTGTCTAATGAAATTTTTTTTTTTAATACTTTGCTTAGCTTTTGGAAGGGATTTTTTTTCCTATTCCAATATGTTTTCAGTTTTTTTTTTGTACCATTTTCCATTCTCAGTTAAAACACTAGATATTTAAACTTTTGTACTTACTTGATTTTGTCATCCCCAATTCATAGTTTGCATCTCAGGCTGTATCTATAAAAAGAATACCCGCTCGGCCCGGTGGCTAGGATCAAAGTGTAGTATCTGCGCTTTGTGAGCTGCCAGGTAATGGTGTTCGTCAAACTCTCTGCTTGCAGAGAGGAACCCGGACGAAGCTCCACCGAAGGGTAGGGTTTCGTTGGGGAGGTTGACGGAACTGCCTCCGCCTCAGCGGGTTTGGATGGTTATTTATTTTTGGCTGGGCCTACGGGCTCAGAGATACCCACATTAAAAAAGGCCTTGTGCTACATTCGATCCCCGTGGGTGGATTGATAAATACCATCTCAGGCTGTTCCATTTACTGACAAATGTCTTAAGATATCCTGTCAAATATGTACTGTATATACACATGTAGCTTGTGATATTTCATATTGTACAACCCCCAAATTTTATCATGTGAATTCCTTTTTTGAGGAACCAAATTACAATAGACTAACCTCTTTTCTCTCTCTCTTTATCCCATCTTCTAGTTAAATAAGTTAAGAAAATAAAAGAGAATGATAAAAGTATCGTTAGCAATACTGTACTCATGTAAATGTGTACATTCATAAACAACCAAATGAGAAACAGCTAAACCTCTTATAAACATAAACAATGGAAAAGATGCACATTGCTAAGTTTGTATTTTGTAATATGATACTAATATATAAATATTACATCCATTATTATTGGATACAGTTAAGTAAAACATCGATCATTTCTATTTTCAATCAGCTGTACTTTTTAGCTACAGTAAGTGGATATATAGTTTGGTCAACAGTGTAGCCTGGGCCAGCAGTACATATGCTAATTTTATATCTCATGTATGATGCAACCCCCTAAAAATTAGCTTCAAAATTGGTTCTTCAAAAGTCTTGAGTGTATATGTTAATTTAAAAAGGCTTAAAATACACATTAATTCTTGCCTGTAATATGAGGTTGGGTTAAAAATTTCCTTGGTATGATCCACTATCCAAAAATTAACCAAGTGACCAGACACAAATATCTTAGAACCATTTCTTTGTCAGGCTGAGAACTTTTCAGCCACTTATAGTATTATGGTAAAGAAAAACAAATTTAAGAAAATAACTAAAGTTAATGTATTCATGTTCATAAATGATATCATGACACGCATCATTATCCTCTTGACTTTTGTAATCATAGGGGAGATCTGAATGCAGAATCCAGACTAAATCTCACCCACAATGGTCTATTAATGGCAGCCATCAACAATTCTGATACAGTCATTGTCCAACTAGTTTTTATGTTGATGTCTTCTACATCCACCTTCAATGGTACCTTGCATAAGCTGTCATGCCTTGTAATATGTCCAACCACGCCATTTTTCTCCATTTGACAGTGGCAAGAAGACGTTCCTGGTGGCCCACAAAACTTTCAACCCTTTTCCACACAAATTCATTGGTTTTGATATTCCCAATAGAAGGTGTCAAGGAGTTTTCTCATGCATTTCTCCTCAACCGCTTGGATCAGTGTCCACGTTTCACATCCATATAGGAGAATGGAGACTACCAGCAATTTATACAGTCTGTAACAAAATGTGTGGTAAGGATGGCTGTTGGTTTCCATGTCTGCCTGTATGCTAGCTAATCCCTTTTGCAGACGCCTTCTCAGAGACAACCTGTAACTTATACTGTAACTGTGTTTAGCAGATTTTTGTCACAGTTTCTAGGAGAGAGCACCAATTTGAACAAAACTAGTATACTCAAAACCTTGGTCATGATTTGTGACTTCATGTTAGCATAATTAGTTTTATCTCCCCAATTTCTCTCACAAGGTTTGATTTTCACTTACTTCCCAACATTGCAACATGCTGGAATCATATCCATAGGTTGGTGATATTAAGAAGTTATCTCATTGGCAAATCAACCATTTGAGATTCAAACCCAGTTCTCATGGTTGGAACTCTAACAAACTAACCACTTGGTTATGCACTCATAACAAAATACATAGTTTTTCATCATATTGAATATTAATACCGCCAGTTGATTTTTTTCAAAGGTTTTTGTCACATCAGTTCTTTCAGCTGCAGGGCATTTACAGTTAAAATAGAAATTTGTCACTCCATTTCCTTGCAAGGAGATAACTTGTAAAATTATTTTACAAAGAATAAAAAATTCTATAATTCTCCAAAATTAGACTTTAGTTTTTTGCTAAATGATGCTTTTGGTTCCAATCACAGTCAGAATGACTGCAGAAGCATCTCCCTCCCCTAATTTATAAACAAATCATACAGATGCATGCTGGGATTTCTTCCTAACCAATAAGATAAACCACTCATCTGCCATATTTTTGTTCTTTTTTGTCTTGAAGTCAGAATGTTGCAATCACTTGTCTGTATCCCTTTTGCATGTTAACACCATTCTTACTTTGTGAAATTTTTGATTTATTACAGTTGCTTCACCTAGTTTTTGTCTTGCATATAGACTCCAGGCAAAAAGTTTGGAACTTCTCTGCATTTCTTTTTAAAAAAAAAAAAAAAACACACCATAAAATGAGATATTTTTATATTTTTAAAGTAAAAGATAAAATTTCAGTAACTATTGTTTATTTGCTTTTATTTGTCAATCTATCTCTAGGTTCCTCTTACTACCAACAAGTTCAAATTTGGATTTATGTTCATCGTGGTTTTATTTAAAAAAAAAGAAAATGTTGTTATATGATAATTTTTTATAGTTAAGTGTTTATTTTTGTCAAAATAAAAGCAAAATGACCTGTCTGATTAAAGTATCTGAGAATATTAAGGCTTCTTCACTCTTTCATTCTCACAAATGATTTAGTGATTGATTTGTTTTCTATTTCTTTTCAAGTATTTGCACGTTATTTCAAATGAGAAAATATTTTTAGATTGTAATTTTTTTTGTAGATAATGGTTTAGTAATGCAAGTTTTATTAATCAACCCATGGCTAGAAGTAGATTCATAACTTTCCCAAGGGTGTTTGTGCATAAGTGACTACAACAAACCTAATTGGAATTGAAATTCAGCTCTCTGATTAACAATTCCAAGCTATTATTCATTACACCACCCACACTTCCAAGCTAACAGACTATAGATAAAAGTTTGGTGCCACCCTCCACTTCTTTAAAAAAAAAAAAAAAAAAAAAAAAAAGTTATTTTTGTATTTTTTAAAATGAAAAATAAAATTTCAGTAACTAGTTTATTTTCTTTTACTTTTCAGTCATTCTCAAAGCTCCTTTTACTACCAAAAAGTTCAAATTTAGATTTGTCTGTCCACAATTCATTTTGCTAAATTATGAATATTTTATATGAGGAACAATATATTTTACTTTCCCACAGTAGACTTTTTTGTGATTACCAAATTTTCAAGCAAGTTAAATGTTAATACAGGATCTAAATGTCAAGTCAACACTGACAAATGTTGTAAGCAAAACATGTGTAGCTGTTTCTGTTTGAAGAAAAAAAATATATTGTGCCATTGTGACAGTATTTTTATAGTTTTTTAAAATTATTTTTGACTTTCCACAGAATTGCAAAAATCAAAGCAGCTAAGCATTGAGGTGAGGACACAAACTGAAATTTTATTCAAAGAAAGCTACTCTCAAAGACAAATTGCCAAGGATTAGAAGATTACCAAACATGGGTTGAAATATTCATTACAAACGCAGTTAAAAACTAGCACAAATGTTGAAACAAAAAGAGTTGAACCACCAAATGTGACAACTGATACTGAAGATAAACACTTGATTATTGAGAGCAAAAGAAATAGAAGGAAAACTGCTTCAGAGTTGACAGCCATCAAAAAACCCCTGTTATGAAAGGTGAACAAGCAGAAAAGACTGTTATGGTTAAAAAAAAGTATAAGAATTGGACATCAAAAGAGTAGCAAAAGGTATTGCAGATGCACAAATTCCAAATATGAACTTTTGGGTAGTAAAAGCCAGGAGAAAGATGTAAAGATGGATTCGTGGTGACAGGTCTGGTGCGGGTGTATTTAGAGAGAGAGAGAGAGAAGGTGTGGGTGTGTTTTGAGAGAGAGAAGGTGTGGGTGTGTTTTGAGAGAGAGAGAGAAGGTGTGGGTGTGTTTGAGAGAGAGAGAGAAGGTGTGGGTGTGTTTTGAGAGAGAGAGAGAAGGTGGGGGTGTGTTGAGAGAGAGAGAGAAGGTGTGGGTGTGTTTTGAGAGAGAGAGAGAAGGTGTGGGTGTGTTTTGAGAGAGAGAGAGAAGGTGTGGGTGTGTTTTGAGAGAGAGAGAGAGAAGGTGTGGGTGTGTTTTGAGAGAGAGAGAGAGAAAAAAGGTGTGGGTGTGAGAGAGAGAGAGAAGGTGTGGGTGTGTTTTGAGAGAGAGAGAGAAGGTGTGGGTGTGTTTTGAGAGAGAGAGAGAAGGTGTGGGTGTGTTTTGAGAGAGAGAGAGAAGGTGTGGGTGTGTTTTGAGAGAGAGAGAGAAGGTGTGGGTGTGTTTTGAGAGAGAGAAGGTGTGGGTGTGTTTGAGAGAGAGAAGGTGGGTGTGTTTGAGAGAGAGAAGGTGTGGGTGTGTTTGAGAGAGAGAGAGAGAGGTGGGGTGTGTTTTGAGAGAGAGAGAGAGAGAAGGTGGGTGTGTTTTAAGAGAGAGAGAGAGAGAAAAGGTGTGGGTGTGAGAGAGAGAGAGGTGTGGGTGAGAGAGAGAGAAAAGTTGTGGGTGTGTTTTGAGAGAGAGAGGGAGAATGTGTGGGTGTGTTTTGAGAGAGAGAGGGTTGGAGATTTGATTCAGGTCAAAGGAATTGTAACCAAAAAAACAAAAATCATTTCAATTTTGTGAAGATGTTATAGCATCTGATTTACGCTGTTGTATGATAATTTTTTTTTTTTTTACAGATAAGTGCTTATTGTTTGTACAAATAAAAGCAAATGCACTGGAGTTACTGAAATTTCATCTTTTCCTTTAAAAAGGTACAAAAATCTTACTTTAAAATGTAGTGTATTTTATTTGTTTCGTATTGTTTTGCCTTTACTTTTTTTTTGCTAACTGCACTTAACAATGGCCAATTGCTCTACAAATGTAACAGTTAATGCAAAAACTTCTGTACATATGCTAAAATTCAATCATAAACTATAAAATGAAACTATTTGTATTCATATGTGTTATAATAAATTAGTGGCAAACATGGAAAACTTTTTTTTATCATTTCACCCCAAGTAAGGTAAGAATGCCACTAGTACACAGGGGGTTACAGAAAGTGAAGGAGAGAGAAAAGACTAAGTAAAGAGGGGACTGAAGAAAGTAAAAAAGCTGAATGGGATTCAATAAGATAGAACATGGCAATTGATATTGCATTTAAGCTTTTGAAGATTATAGTTATCAGGGAAGCAAAGAAACAGAAGTTCCATGGGTTAGAAGTGTGAGAAAAAAAATTATTGGAGTAAAAGTGGCAGTTACATTTATCTAATTCAACTGTAAAAGGATGGGACCTAAATGCCAATCTAGTAGCACATTTAAACATACACAGTTTGAGCACCAGGAAAAAAAGCTCATCAAAACAGTAGCCATGAAAATATTTGTAGAAAAGACTGAAGGAAGCCATGTCACATTAGTGAGAAAGTGACTGAAGTCGAGATGTCGTCAGGATTGATTACACTGCAGATCCTTCTTTGGATTTTGTCAACCTCAAGATGAGGTAACAGGAGCACCTGACCAGATATGGCAACAGTATTCAATGCACAAGTGAATGACTGATTTGTAAATGGCAACCTTCGTCAGGGAAAAAAATCTGCCTCACCGGTCATGTGTCAAAAGATACATGATTGCCCATGCATGTATCAGATATGGCACTTAACTGACTGAGTTGAATACTGGCTCGTTGATGAAAGATTCTGAGCTCTTTCATAATATACTTTCCAAAAGTGTTTAATGATGCCACCCACATGATTTCATGTTTTGGTTAAATTATGTTTTTGCCTATAAGCATGTTTTTTTGTTTGTGTGTGTGAATGTTAGATTTTTTTTCTCAATTATTTTGCCCCAAGCAAGATGATAAAGCCACTAAGACACAGGAGGTTACTGAGAATGAAAGAAAGTGACAAAAATGTCACTGATGACAAAGGAAAATAAAAGGAGCAGGATTCAAGGAGACAGAAAATGATGATTGATGTTGATTTCAAATCTCTGAAGTTCATACTTGACAGGAAATTAAGAAGTTGGAATTCTACAAGCAAGAAATGGTAGAGAAGAAACTATTTGAATAGAGGAGTGCATTCCTATGTGTCTGTGAGTAAATTTTCTGAGAGTGTACATATTTTTGTTTTTGCATGCACTCTGGTGTGTGTACATTCTTTGTATAGATGTCTGCATGTTTTGGGATATGTGCATCTAAGCATATCTATGAGTTTGCATGTTCCTCTTTTTGTATATGTGCATCTATGTTCATGCTTTGTGTGTGTGTGTGTGTGTATGCATGCTTTTGTAAATGTATGTATGTTTTTATATATATATATGCACATGCTTTTTCAGATGTGTGTGTGTGTGTGTGTGTGTATATATATATATATATATATATATTGCTGTGTGCGCACATGTTTTTTCAGATGTGTGTGTGTGTATATATATATATATATATATTGTGTGCGTACATGCTTTTTCAGATGTGTGTGTGTGTATATATATATATATATATATATATATATATATATATATATGCTTTGTGCACAGATGCTTTTTTCAGATGTGTATATATATATATATATATATATATATATATATATATATGTGTGTGTGTATGTGTATATATATATATATATATATATATATATATATTGCTGCGTGTGCACATGCTTTTTTCAGATGTGTGTATATATAAGTGCACATTGAAGTCAACACCCAACAGTAACGGCCTATTGCATGTTGAAACACAATCATCAGGTCATGGCATGAAACAGATTGTTGCCACTGGGTGTTGACTGCAATGTTCACTTTTATATTTACAAACGATCTATCCCTGATATTTTGCACTTAACCCATAAATATAGCTTACTTTACACACACATATATATATATATATATATATATATAGCCATCCACAGACAGACTGTTTCACTGTATTAGAGCTCATCAGTGTGGCTAGACATCCTGTTGCCTCTAGCTAGGATCGAAATCTGAATTGGCATCAGTCAGGGATTCTACCACTAAGCTGTTGGCACACAGCAAAGATGAAGGTGAATTTACGCGTATTTATTTTTAGATAAACACACAGTGAGTAAGAGAACTTGATTCGATTTACCAAAGAGTCTTTCATTATTAGCCATAATTGTCACTGTTTACAAAGTTGAACTTCCTCCTCAGAAAGCTCAACCAAAATCCTTGTGTTTTTTGTTTTTGGTGTTTGCACGTGTCCATTTTTGGAAATATGTTTCTGTGCATATGCAAATGTTTGTGGCCTATGTGTGTCTGTGCATATCCATATTTTTATGGCATATGTGTTTATCCCTATGTTGTGGCATATGTGTATCTGTGTATATCCATATGTTTGCAGTATATATATGCATTAAATAAAATACATTGCATGCATGTCTCTGTATGTGTGTTTGTAAGCATATGCATAAAAATGGTTTGAATGGCCAAGAACTGGTACTAATTATGGTCGCAAAAGTGGGAAAACATTATTAGAAAATGTTTTAGTAAATTTACTTTCCTGAAATATAAGCTAATAGCTTTCGGGCATTTTGTTTAACAAACAGAAAAGGAGGAGATTAACTGTAATCATTAAATAAACCAATAAGAAAAATTTAAAGTAAACAAAATCTTTTTTTTAGTTAATCACAGTATATCTACCCTACAGCACTTTAGATGGTCTATTGAAGAAATAGCATTTAGAACTCATTCATGTTATAAATGTACAACAATTTAAATATCTGGGAAGTGTTTTAAAAAGAGTCAGAAAGTGCGACGCTGAAATCCAAAAGTGCACTGGCGTAGAGAAAGATGTCTTTCAAAAGGCTAAACAAAGTATTAAGAAATGGAAAAAAAATTTCCTTAGAAACAAAGAAAATAGTTCTGAACTGTTATGCCATATCAGTGCTACTAAAATGGACAGTACATGTAACTAGAAGGGAAAATAATAATATAATCAAGATGTTGAGTTCCACACTACCTTAAACAAAAGGTTAGGAAGGAAATTCCAGTCAGTACTAGAAAGAGCAATAACAGCTACTGGATTTAAGAAACCTATTTTCCTGTAAAACTGTTTTAAGAAAAAGATTTTATAAATTACAACTGAGAGTAATTCTGTTCAATCCCAAACAATATACAATTCTAAACAACATTATTATTCTTTTAAATTTCAATTATATCATTTATCATTCTTTTAAATTCTTTTTAATTCAATTATATCTTTAGTGAAAGATGTCTTCCAAAAGCTAAGTATTAAAAAACAAGAAAGTTTCATGAGAAGTCAGGAAAAGAGTTTTGAACTGTTACGTCATATCAGTCCTCCTATATGGCAGTGAATGCTGGACAATCTTCTCACAGATGAAGAAGAGACTTGAAATCCCAGGGGTTCTACAGAAGGATGCTGAGAATATTATGGACTAAACATATCATCAAGGATGAAGTTTTAGAGAAAATTGAAACAAAAACGATACTTATTTATCAGAAAGTGACAGCTTAAATTTCTAGGGCATGTAATGAGGAAAAAAGGCTGGGAAAATTTGCTACTCACAGGACAGATTGAAGGTAAGAGAGACAGAGGAAAACAATTCATAACCTAAGTAGTGTAGAATCTGTGGATGGCATGAAACTTTCACAGGAAGGTTCCAACTAGCATCCATTTGGCAGACAGCAGTGAGTGAGCTATAACACAGATCTGTACTCAAGCAAACATAATGGTGGTTTGATTTGGTTTGTTTTACGGCATATCAACCTCAATGGGTTATTTAATGCCAACAAAATTTTTATTGCTGGTAATATGTTTTTCTTCAAAAATCTATTTTTAGGAATATTTTTCCTTTAAGAAATCTATAGCTGGTAATATTTTTTTCAAAAAATCTATAGCTGTATATATTGCTGATAATAATTTTTCCTTCAAAAATTATTGCTGGTAATAATTTTTTTATTATTCTTATTACAAAGTATTTCTGGTATTAAAACCTATTTTTACAGAAGTTTGAGTAAACTATTTGCCTATAGCTGAGACCCTAACAGGTGATACCACCCCAGGTCAGGGTGGACCTGGGAACACCAGCAATCAAAAGGTGGTTCCATGCTCCTCAAAACCTCCTGATCAGAGGCCTTGCTGTTGGACGTAGTTTATTGTCTTACCCAGGATGAAACATAATGGTGAATGATGGATATTTATCTATTATAATATCGACACTAGAACAAACAGCCAACCAGGACTCAGAGAATGGGATTGCCTAAGAAGGTGAATAGAACATTCCAGCCTGCTACATATACCAGCTGTTTTAGGGCTCCTTGAGTTGGTGTAATGGTTAGCAAGCTTGTCTCGATAGAGCAATAACAACTGAGTAGTGAGTTTGATTCTCACTGGGTGCCCCCTACTTTAGGCCTTGTGCCACATCTAAGCTACACTTGGAAAATCACTATACCAGCTGGTCTAACCTCTGGGTACTGGAGAGCTTACAATACAGCAAAGCACTAATCTGTTTATTCAATACCTAGCAAGCTTGAGTAAGTGGATGGTGGAATAAGGTTTAGGAAAAATGAACAAATTTATTAAGAGCTACCAAAGGCAGAAAATTGTGGAGAGCCATAATCACTAACATCCTGCAAGAACACAGCACATAGGAGAAGAAGAACAAGTTTATCTAAATGGATGGCAGAGCAAGGTTTAAGAAAGATAAAAACGACAATATTTATTAAGAGCTAAAAAGGACAGGAAATTGTGGAGAGCCATGCTCACCAATACCCTGAAGTGATTCAGCAAATTAATGAATATAAAAATTTACAGTTGTATCAAGAAAATTTTCTCTTTAAATTTGATTTCTTTTAATATTATTGGTTGAATTAACTTTGAAATACTGTGGCATATTATTTTAGTTTTTTTGATCACCATTTGTATACAGGGGAAAACTCTCATCTTCATAAGCTCATCTAAGATGAAAATGGAAAGGAAAATTGACCTTGACTTTCAAAGAGGTTGTAAGGTACATTTTATGAGCTTCTGGGCTTTCTCAGTCTGTACTAACTCACATCCTGCTTATGCTGCCATAGCATCTTGGTAAAGTGAATTAAGCACTGGTTTCTTCCAGGGTCTGAGAGTGAAATCAGTTCAAGAAGTCCATCTTTTTTTTTTCCTCTGGGAGTTTAAAGTTGAACATCAACCAAAATTGCTCTTCTGATTTCATTTCTAATGCATTTTTGGCCTCATCTGTGACAATATATGAAGGTCCTGTTCCTTGATAACAGATCTAAAGATGGCAGCAAAAGATGTCTACAAGAAGGTTGATTGCATTCTCTTCTTTTTTATAACCTGTTCATTCATGTGCTTGTAATAGCTGCAGTAGTCAGGTTACATAAATATATGCGATGCGATGAAACTTTCATGTATTTTTGGATAAAACAATGTATGCAAATAAAAAAAATGAAAAAGATTATCCTTGTTTTAGATTTTCCTCTATCCAGGTGGGCATTACCAGATTTTGGTCAATGCCTTTAACTATCTAAATTGCCTAAATTGGTTTCTTCTAAACAATAAATTATAGATTATTTACTCAGGTTGTTTGATTAAACTTTTGTTTTAGAGAGTGGGAAGGTTATTTTCAGGTTACAAAAATAATTCAGCTATCCTAAATAATTTGAGTAATACATCCATGAAAGATTGAATGTAGATATAATTTGTTCGAGATTCAAATAGAAGGTCCAGGACAATACTATATATATATATATATATATATAAATAAAAAGAAAGAACAGGAAGATATATAATCCGGCGTTCTTATTGCTATTTTTACTTTTACAAAATAGTGCTCAATGTAAATTTACAGAGCATTAATATTATAAATTAGCTAGTTTAAAATGTTTTTTTCATTACACAGTAATAACGATGTTTCAAAAATGGAAGCTAAATGCTTCAAATTTAATTTTGTCATTAAATTAAAAACATTAGTTCCATTTCATCCTCAAGCGAATTTTGGAGCCTAAAATGGAACTAATGTTTTTAATTTAATGACAAAATTAAATTTGAAGCTTTTAGCTTCCATTTTTG
The DNA here is from genome assembly GCA_903632075.3 of Acanthosepion pharaonis. NCBI lineage: Eukaryota > Metazoa > Mollusca > Cephalopoda > Sepiida > Sepiidae > Acanthosepion > Acanthosepion pharaonis. Next base: position 675,962 of record CAHIKZ030001034.1, read on the forward strand.
AAACATGGTTATTACTGTGTAGTGAAAAAACATTTTGAACTAGTTAATTTATAATATATATATATATATATATATTACTGAATATGTAAATATAGGTAGATTTACAAGTGAGTCATTGTATACAAATACATATAAATGCTGTAAATATAAATAATGTAAGATTATATATATATATATATATATATATATATATATATATATATATATATATGAGAGAGAGAGAGAGAAAAGAGAGAGATAATATATATTTTTACATATGAAGAACAATATTGGGTAAAAATGTATAATTCTTAGTTCATGTAAAAAGTTGTTAATATATTTTACCAGCTTTTTTTTTGTATCAAATTCAAGGTAAATCCTCATCTCCTTTTCAGAATGGCTTGAAAGCAAGAAATTTATATAGACTTTTCTGAAATTAATCCAAGGCAAATCCTCATCCAATCCTTCAGAATGGGTTGAAAGTAAAAGCTTTATATGTTTTTAGGTCTATCCATGTGTTTTCCGTGTCAACAATGTGTGTTTAAAATAGATATAGAATCTCTCTCATATATATATATATATATATGAGAAAATATAGTTTTATTGTATGCTATATTTATGGATTTAAGTGCTCAATATTTGGGATAGAGCATGCATAAATATATAAATGGACACTGAAGTCACCACACAGAGCTGACAATCTATTTCATGCTTAATAGTCACAAATAATTATCATAAAATAATTATAACAATTATCATTAATAAGATTCATCCTTTCTAAACCAATGAAAATCAACCCCAGTCTTCTCCTTTACACCCAGAAATATGTAACACTCACAATTGGACTGGCAGTCAACACATGGGTTGACTAAAATCTCAGCTCCTTTACTATTCAGGCCACAATGGTAACATTTGTCTTCAAACTCATTACCAAAATCCAAGGTAAGAAAACTCCAGAAACTTTTTTTTTTCATCCAACTAAATTATCTGGACACTCACTACACACATTATATAAAAATAACATAAGAAAGGCTGTCTACAATTTACTTATTCTTTATCTTCTCAATCTGTCGGATTCCGATCCATATATGATCCCAACTCACAATTTACTCAGTATACTTGTTTTGTTATTTACACATCTTGCTGTTTCTCATTTTTATGAGTATTTTTGTATGTATAAATGTTAGTGGGTTACAGGGGTTTTATTCTGATTTGTTTTAGTCTTTTTCATTGAATGTTATTGTTCTTGCTTTCATTACTGCCACTTGTTTTTCTCTATAGAGATTACTTTTGTGAGTTAAAATAATTTTTTAATCTTTGCATTGATATTTTAGAGTTTTCTATTTTGTAGTTCTTTCTCATGAACCCTTTTTGACTTTTCAGGGTGTTGTGTCCATTAAAAATAATTAAACTGTCACAAATAATTATAATAAAGTAATTATAACAATTATAATTATCATTAATATCATTCATCCTTTCTAAACTAATGAAAATCGACAACACTCTTCTCCTGTACCAAACACAAACATGTAACACCCTTACAATTGGGCAGGCTTCTGGAACTAAACACGAGGGGTTATAAAAATTTGGGTTTTTTTTTTTTACTTTTCAGGTCACAACAGTAAAATTTGTCTCTTAACTCTCATAACCAAAATTCAAAGTAAGAAAACTCCAGACACTTATTTTTTTTTCTCCAACTAAATTATCAGAACACTCGCTACACAGATATATAAAAAAAAAAAAAAACATAGAGAAAAGACTGTTTACAATTTACTCATTCTTTATCTTATCAATCTATCAGATTCGGATCCATATTTGATCTAATCTCACAATTTACTCAGTATTACTGCCTTTCATGTCTATAACACCATATATAACAACCACTGTTAACCAGATAATAATACTCATTTTGTTGTTTTCTGATGTAATGAATATGCATACACCTGGGTTCCCCCTCACAGTAATATGATTGGCTGGTGTCAGCCATAAATACAGACTGATGTGGAGGTACAGGACAATGCCTATTGGCTACGCCAATAGTCTTCGCCTATTTCCTATACCTATTTCTTACCACTACAACGAGGACCAGTCCATTGCGGTTACCTGCTAGATTGTCCTACTCGGTTACAGTAGTCCAAAACCACTTTACTACTTCGAACAAATATATCCCTTTCCGGGACATATCATTTTCACATCTTCCTGTTCCTTATTTTCTATGAGTATATTTGCATTTATAAATGTTAGGGGGTTTATAATTATTTACACAGAGTCATAACTCCCCTACAAAATATTTGTAGAAGAATTTTTTCATTCCAATCTGTCTGGTAATGAATATTTATTGTATAAAAAAATACAAATGTAACAGGGCTAAAAAAAGAGGAATAGGGTAACTTAACTATTTACATTCACTGATCCAAGCAGACATTATAAAAAATCCTTCCACCACAATACTACATTAATGCAAAAAATACATCCATACAACAAGGCATGGTGGAGTAATAGATAGTGGCTCGGACTGAGGAATCAGAGATCCGAGTTTCAATTCCAGTCAAATCCATTACATTCACTTACATGCTAATACTCTTTGGAAAGGTATGAATCCTCCTCTTCTCCCCCAGCTATGTATAAATAGCAGGACAGACCAGGTTCTATAGACTTGGATGGCAACTGGCCTACCGCAAAGAGAAATGGCAACCTACTGCAAGAAAAAATCATGCTTGTAAATATGAAGAATTAGTTTAGGATCTCATAAACTAATTCTTCATATTAACAAGCATGTTCTTTTTTTGTAAGCATTTCACCGCAAACAAGGCTTGAGTGCCACTAGCATGCAAGGAGTTAGAGTGAGAGTAAGTGTAAAGAGGGGTGTTTGAGGAAAGGATAAAAGAAATATGGAGATCAAGATCAAGACATCAGAAGATGATGATTGAGATTACATTCGAATATTATTGCTATCAGGGAAGCAAGTAAGAGGAAGGGAGTTCCACTGTCAGGAAGTGCAAGAGAAGAAGCAGTTGGAGTAGAACAGGCACAGTGACAGTGTTTTGACAGTGAAAGGTGGGGACCAAGATGCCAACCTAGTAGCACACAAATTCCTGCATTTGGGGTTCCAGTGAAATTACCTTATCAAAGTAGTTGCCATGAAAATATTTGTAGAAAAAACAGATTACATCTGTGAAAAAGTGACTGTAGTCAAGATGCCAGGTCAGGACCTATCACATTGCATATCAGTCTTTGGATTTTGTTGAGAACCTCAAGATGAACAGTAGGGGCACCAGACCATATATGGCAATAGTATTCAATGCAAGGAGAGATGGTAGATTTGTAATTTTGAACACACAAAATATAAGATTAGCATGTGTACTGCTGGGTCCTCGCTATGCCACTGACTCCATTTACTGTACTCAAAATAGCTTCATAATTAGGTCTTCAAAGGTTGTATATATATATATATATATATATATATTAGTAAATTATTTTGATTTACAAAATAATAAAAAATAACCCCATGACAAAATGAAAAATTATACAATAAAAATGTTAGTATGAGACCCACCACACGACTAAATGCAGCAGAAACAATGTAATTGATTGAAAATGTTCAGTGGGAATGTGTCAACAAAATAAAGTAAATATAAGAAGAAGAAGAACACAAAATGATCCCACTGCTCTAGAGAATTATACCTTCTGTCACCTAACCTGGGAATGATTGCAAAAAAACTTTCCCTTCCCCAATTTATAGGCAGAAGCACACAAATGCATGCTGGGATTTCTTCCTAGCCAATAAGATAGGCCATTTTTTGGTGTCATCAGACTCAGACTTGATTTGAAGTCAGAATTCTACATTTGCTTATCCAAATTTGCTCTTGTGGCAACCTCAATTCTTATTTGGTGAATATTTTGCCATATCACTATTAATTTGCTTTTCATATATGGTTTGCTTGTTTTATATTATTTTTTGCCCTGTTCTTTTCTTTTTCTTATTGTCATTGTTTATTGCAAACTTTGTCAATTCTTGTTGAATAGTTCTGCCATTTATTTACATTTAACCATAGACTGTCTTAAAAAGAAGAGGTTGGTTGGATGCCTTAAATTAATTCTTTTATGAAATATTTAGGAATTATCCTCCCACATTTTAATTTAGTCTGTGAGGACAAAAAGTTTTATGACTGAAAATTATAAGAAAAACTGTGCTAAAACATTCCAGCTACCTCTTTTATTCCAACCATCCTGTCTCTTGGAAATTCAGGTGTAAATAAATTTTGATTGAATATTAAACTACAAAAAAAAAAAAAAAATGATGTTGACACTGAAGTTCTCAGGTTGCTTAAATAAACTCTTTTGAAGAGAGTAGGCTGTTTTCAGATTTAAAATGTTCATTATTTGGTTGAATTGACAAAGTTTGCAATAAACAATGACAATAAGAAAAACGAAAGAACAGGGGGAAAAAATAATATAAGGCAAGCAAACTATATAAAAAGCAAATTAAAAGTAATATGGTTACTGTTTATTCCTCATGAGGAGGGTAGCTATGCTGATAATGTAGGTATTCATAGTTGGGCAAAGAATAAAATTGAGTGTGGGGAGAGGGGGAATCAACATTCATTACCAAGTATTCCAAGATGTAAACCTCAAATCTTTTCAAAACAGAAACCATGATCAATAACTGGAATGAAAGCAGTGACGCCACATACCCTGAAAACGATTATGAAAATTCAGAATTTGGAATTAATAAACTCTAAACACTTCAAATAACTTCACACATGAATCAGTTATAACAAATTTATTACAGGAGAAAAGGGGGCTGAACACAGACTATACTAGTGATAGTTTCACCCAACACCACAAGTTGCTACAAAATCATATTAATCTAAGAACCAGTGATGGCCCTACGGTTGCTAGCACCCCAGGTAAGCTGAACTTCAGTGCCTTTACAAGTTTTTTTTTTTAATTGGTTTCACTCCAAGCAAAGCAGTAAAGCCACTAAGACAGAAGGTGTTACTGGGTGTGGAAGAATTAGGGACAGAAACATTAATAATAATGAGGGGGAATAGAAAAGAGTAATCAGGAGGGGAGTAGATAGTGATTGACATTACATTTAAATTTTTGCAGATCAAAGTTGGCTAGAAAGCATGGAGCTGGAAGGGAGTTCCACAAGTGATAAGTGTGTGAAAGAAAACTTACCATAGAATTTATGGCTACTTCTAGCCAACTCAACTATAAATTGATGATGTCTTGACACCAGTACTAGTATTGTATTTAAATTCAAAAACTCTAGGTACCATATCAAAGAGTTCATCCAAACAATTACCATGAAAGTATTTATAGAAAGGCAAAGGCAAACTTATGGTGTTGGGAAAGTGACTGCATAATTCTTTTTAAATATAGAATGAGGTTATTACAATGTACAGCTTAATACAAGCTGAAAAAAATATTCATTATCCTACATAAAACAAATTTTTTTTAGACCTTTGGATCTGCACATATTTTCATGCCAGTATGTTTTTATAAGATTTAGGTTTTGAAGATGACATTGTAACCTTATAGCATATTTGGCAACTGCTTGAGTTGCCAGTACCTTCTAAGAACTCGTCACATTATTAAATCACCTCATCAGATCTAGACTCTCATATGGATGTCATGTATGGCATCCAACTCCTTCAGAAATGTCTAAACTATCATCTCTATACAACCAATTCATATTGTGTTCTTAAATAGCCTCATCAGATCTAGACTCTCATATGGATGTCATGTATGGCATCCAACTCATTCAGAAATGTCTAAACTATCATCTCTATATAACCAATTCTAATTGTGTTCTTAAATAGCCTGATCAGATCTAGACTTTCATGTGGATGTCATGCATGGCATCCAACTCATTCAGAAATGTCTAAACTATCATCTCTATGCAACTAATTCAAATTGTGTTCTTAAATAGCCTCATCAGTTCTAGACTCTCATATGGATGTCATGTATGACATCCAACTCATTCAGAAATGTCTAAACTATCAACTATATGTCACCACTTCCTCAAATCAGTGATTAAAACAGTTTCAAGGGATGAATCATTTAGGCCTTCATCAAACCCCATTAACTGGCACAACAGAATCACAATATGTAACTTTATCAAATAATGAAAACCATATCACCTGAAGACTCCCAACAATAGCAACAACCAAAATGAACAGCACATGTAATTAGAAAGGAAAATAATGATATAATCAAAATCCTAACTTTTCACACTAAGTTAAACAAAAAGACGGGAAGGAAATTCCTGTCAATACTAGAAAAACAATGATAATAGTGAACTTGAGAAGCCTATTTTATTAAAAAACTATTTTAAGAGAATCATTTTATAAATCTCATCTGACAGTAATGCTGTTCAATTTCCAATAAAATACAATTCTAAAACATTATTATTTTTTAAATTCAATGAAACTCCAGAGAACAATGCCTTCCAAAAGACTAAAAGTATTCAGAAACAGGAAAATTTCATTAGAAACAAAGAAAAAAGTACTGAACTGTTATGTCATATCAATCCATTTATAAAGCAGTGAATGCCGGACAATCTCCTCATAGAAGAAGAAGCTTGAAGCAACAAAAATGTGGTTCTACAGAAGGATGCTGAGAATATCAGGAACTGAATATGCAAACAATGATGAAATTTTAGAGAAAATAGAAACAAAAACGATGCTCATTCTTAACAACAGGAATAGAGAGTTGAAATTTCTAGAGCACATAATGAGGAGAGAGGGATTGGAAAATTTGATACACACAAGACATACTGGAGGCAAGAGAGACAGTGGAGCAAGGTTTAGAGAAGATAACAAAGAGACAAAATTTATTAAGGGAAGACATTACTTCATCTTACCCAAGAAAATGGTATAACAGAATTACAAAGAGCTTTATCAAATAACAAAAACCATATCACTTGAAAACTTCCAACAGCAGTAACAACTAAAATGGATTGCACATGTAAGTAGAAGGGAAAATAATGATATAGTCAAAATGCTAACTTTCCACACTTAAACAAAAAGTTAATGTGGCTCGATCAATACTTGAACGAGTGAACTTCTGTGTTCTTAATTACTGTTCTTTAATTATTCTCTTCCTTTTTCTCTCCTATTCTCACAGTAATCTCTTGTGCCTTAGTGGCTTTGTTGCCTTGCTTGGGGTGAAATAACAAAAAAAATTTAGGCTCATATATGGATGCCATGCAACACATTCAGAAGTGTCTAAATTATCAGTAATATACAGGACATGGTGGAGAGCCATGATTGCCAACATTCTGAAGGGACACAGTACACAGAAGAATGTTGTTCAGTCACTGAATGGTGAATATTACCTGTATGGAAGCAGCTAATCTCACTGATACAATCACCATGATGCTTCACTTGAGAACTGAATATCACACTCTTAAAATAATTACTACAAGCTCATTTGTTGATATATTGATTACCAAAGCACCTATTTAAAATTTTATGTCCATCTTCCCAATCATTGTTTAGTTAATAAATCGACTGAACAAAAGAAGAGAACTAATTGTATAGAAGAAATTGCCGACAATGAACCTATTTATCTATTTATAACAACTTTCAATTCAATCTGTTGCCCACAAAGAAACATAGAACTGCTGATATTTATATCGTGGGAGTTCAGTTGACGTGATAGTTCTTCTTTTATGCACTATGTCCTTTCAGGGTGTGGTCAGTCATAGCATGCCACCTTACCTCTTTGTTCCTCTTCTGATGCAAAATCAGATCAGAAATGGAGTATTGCTGCTGGAGATGCCAAGTCCTAACTTGTCTCTCTTGAGAGAGTCCAAAAGCATCCACACAGACTTGTGGGTGATGAATAATTTTCCACCCTAAAACCCCTTTCCTACAGAAAAAAACATTGCAAGCTTCTCACTGATAATCTATATTCCTTCATCCTACCATAAAATGGTGAAACATTCCCATTCTCTTTGTATCCTTCCTACATAACCCCAAGAACTTCACTTCTTGCTCTTTACACTCATACAACACCACGCAGATGGAACATTAATCCTAGAACACTAACCATCAATTAAAGTTACACCACTACTAACCATGGGTATATCATACTAGATTTTGAAAATATCAAAAAAATATTAAATATAAATCTTTATTTGAAATATTTTACATGCAGGCACTTCAAACTTTCTACTTTGAGTTAACATTAATAGGAACTGAAAAACATTATTTAGGTAAGAAATTCAGGTACTGAAAATTGTAATTAAAAATAAGAAAATTTGTGCTGGGTACTATATACCCATAGTTAGTTTTATAGGATTAATGGTTTTTGCTGTTTTTACCTACAGGATTTACTAGTTACATTTCATCACTGCCGTTTGGACCCTGAAATACCACCAGTCATGATAAACCGATGTCCCTTTGAGAAGGTGCCATGCCTTGAAAGAATATTTGGCCTCAGACTCACACCTGACCTCAAGTGGAACTCGTATACAATCCATTGCTATAGATTCAGATAAAATGGCTGGCTCCCTGTACCACTCCAGTAAATACCTGACTCCTCATGCTAGCCTCTATCTTTACAAGAGCCAGATCAGGCCAAAAAATATTGTCGTCATATTTGGGCAAGAGCTGTCCAGACCTGATTTTCCAGTCTTGAGTTCAAAAGCATCTCTGAATCCTTGTTGGAGATTAATAATTTTCTACCCTCAAACCTCTCTCACAAGAAGGATGTGGCAAGTCTCTCAATGCTCTATTGTTACTTCCATGGGAAGTGATTGGATGAATTACACTGCTTCATGCTACCACCCCTGACAACTGGGACATGTCATGCCACGTACAAAAGTGTGAATCTTCCCTATTCTCTTCATCTTCCATTAGTAAGGAGTAAGTTCCAAAAATGGCTGCTTTGTGGAACAAACTCCCAGCAGGATGTTCTCCCAATCACTAAAGTCTAGGGTAAACTGTTTTCTTTCCTTCATAATACCAAGAACTTCATTTCTCGCTCATACAACACCACACTGATGAACCATTGATGGCTTTTGCTATTTCACCTCCAGAATTTACTAGTTACATTGCTGTCTTCTTGAGGAGGTTCCATGCTTCAAGAGAATATTGGGCCTCAAATTCACACCCAACCTCAATTAGAACTCATACATACAATCCATTGCTAAAGATGCAGGTAAAATGGCCAGCTCCCTGTACCACTCCTGTAAGCACCTGACTCCTCTTGTCATCCTCTACATTTGCAAGAGCCAAAAATGGAGTACTGCTGTCATATTTGAGCAGGAGCTACTCAATCCTCACTTTCCAGTCTCGAGAGACTTCAAAAGTGTATCTGCATCCTTGTGGGTGATGAATTATTTTCCACCCACTAACCTCTCTCTCACAGGTGGGATGTGCTCTATAACTACATCCATGGAAAGTGTTTAGACAAATTACATTCCTTGGTTCTGCTACAGCTAGGACCCACCATGCCACTTACATTGTAGCAAACCACTTTCTGTATTCCACTGGTGTGAAGTAAATTCCACTTGAATATCTTCATCCAGTGAACCACTATTCTGTGGAACAGACTCCCAAGAGTATGTTTTTCTGATCTCTATAATTTTAACATATTCAAGTCTAGAGTTAACTATTATCTTCACCTATCAGTATGAACTACCTCTTAATGTAATCCTCGATCTCAAGTGGCCCCAGGCTTTGTACAGGGGGAACCTTACTGTAAGTTCAGTGTTTTTGGTGCTAAGTTCATTTTCAGGCAGGAAATGTTTCTGTTGAATTCTGGGAGAACTCTTTATTATTTTGGTTTTATTTAATTTATTTTAAACAAAGTTTTAAAATTATTTTGTTTTATTTATGATATTCATTATTATTTTATATTTTTATTTATTAAAAATAATAATGTTCCTACAACCTGAACTGCATGAAATTAAGTGTATTACTAGATTAGCAGGTAGGTCTCATTGTTTTAATGTTTAACTCACTAAATGTAATTCTAAGTTCTATTCCTAGAGTTTCTGCTATCACACTTTTCACCTGTGGAACTCTTTCAGTTTTTTATTTCCCTGCTGCGTACAATCTTCAAAAATAAAAAAAAAAAAAAAAAATGTCTGAATTTTCTTTACTCCCTTTTTTTCTTTTACAATCTTCATAAATTCAAATGCAATGTCAACTATCATGATCTCTCTTCTTAAATCCCATTTCTTTTTGGTTCTTTCCTCAATCCTTCCCATTCTCAGTCTTCTTTACTTTCACTCTCTGGAATGCCCTGCACTCTAGTAGCATTACTGCCTTGCCTGGGGGTGAAATAATTAAAAAAATATATATTTCACTAAAGAGTCATAACTAAGCATAACCTACAGGTGTGATCATCAGCATTTACTTAAGGGAGGGGAAAACAGGTTATTCTTGCCCCCCTCTGGTAACTAAATCATCAGGTTAAACATCTACATCAATAATTAAGTATATCATCTGACATCTAGCTCATCAAATGTGTCATACTTGCTTATTCTACAAGCAGCAAGTGATAGAAATGGAATGTCTGTCATGTAACAGGAATGCTTTTAAGATGTTTTCCAAATAAATCTGTTTTGCCTTTCCCCTAACCCTGAAAGAATGAGAGCTGATGTCCACGGATGTGAATGATGAGTTGTGATGGATATTTATAGCACTTGAATTTCGCAGATTTTATTTACTCAAGAATGAAACCATTTTTAGCTTTAATTAAAATCAGCAACTTTGAACACTGAATGATTAATGAACCATGTTTTTCTTTTGATAGTCAAATGACGATAACTATCTTTGTTATTTTTATTGCCACTTCTCTTTGGCTAAAGGCCAGAGTATATAAATGGTTGACACTTGATTGAACCACTATGTAACATCATTCTTCCTACATGGCAGTGAATCTTGAACAATTTCCTCACAGATAAAGAGGAGACTTGAGGCAACAGAGATGTAGACATTATACATTACACCAGACACACATCCAAGCTTACAACATGGTATGGCCATAAGCCGAGAAACAAAAATAAGTATTGAACTGTAATTTAATATCAGTGAATGCTGAACAATTTCCTCACAGATGAAGATAAGATTTGAGACAACTGAAAAGTGGCTCTACAGAACGATACTGAGAATTTATTTTATCTATCATTTTATTATGTACCTGGTACTAATTTATTAGAAACAGAGAAAAGAGTGTTGAACTGTTATGTAATATCAATCCTCCCATATGGCAGTGAATGCTGGACAATTTCCTCACAGATGAATATGAGACTTGAGGAAACAAAGATATAGTTCTACAGAATGGTGATGAAAATAACCTGGACAGAACATTTGAGCAACAAACAAGTTTTAAGAAACTGGGAATGAAAAAGACAGTTGAAATTGGGACACATAATGAGGAAAGTAAGTTTAGAGAATTTGACACTCACAGGGCATAATGAAAGCAAGAGTGGTGGAGAGAAAAATAAGTGACATAGTTAAGGAGTTTGTGTAGAGGGATAGCAGAACATAGACTGGAGGGGTAAGGACACAAACATTAGCTAGAGCTAAAAAGTATAGGAAGTTGTAGAGAACCATGCTTGATCGCATCCTTAAGGGACATGGCACATAAAAATAGTAGAAGACCCATTCTTGTTTCTTGCATTTGTGAGTATCCTTTATAATCTGAGAATATCATGGATGGAACATGTAAGCAATCGGAAAGTTTTAATGAAAATGGGAACAAAAGAAACACTAGTATTTAGAATCAGAAAATTTCATTCTTCTTCTATCTGCCATTGGCAATCATGGCTCTCCACAACTTCCTGCCCTTTGTAGTTCTTAATTGACTGTTATTTTTCCAAAACCTTACTCCACCATCCATTTACTAAAGATCTTAAGGTAGGTTATGCATTGTTTTCCTTTGTCCCTCTTGCCTTCAATCTGTCCTGTTAGCATCAAAATTTCCAAGCCTTCTTTCCTCATTATGTGCTTGAGAAATTTCAGCTATCTCTTCCTGATGTTAAGTAAAAGTCCTTTTATGCTTTCATTTTCTCCTGAACTGTGCTGTAATATCAATCATCCAAATATGGCAGAGAATGCTGAACAATTTCTTCATAGATGCAAATGTGACTTAAGGCAACAGAGATGTGGTTCTACAGAAGAATGCTGAGAATACAATGGAAGGAACATGTGAGTCACAAGAACTGATTGATTGATATGTTTTTTCTATGGTTAATCAATCCTCTGTGGGTTATTTAAATCTTATTTTATAATAAAAAAGAATTTTTCAGAAACAAGTCCAAGAGCATTTGCACGTAAGTGAATGTAACAACTGATTGGAATTTGAACTCAGTCTCTGATTTCTCAATCCAAGCTGGTATCCATTACATCGCCTGCACATCTAAGTATTGAGGAAGTTTTTCAACAAGAAAAGGCAACAAAATGGACACTTATATTTGAAATCAGAAAGCAACAGTTGAAATTTCTTGGAAACATAAGGAAAGAAAGCCTGCAAAGTTTCACACTCACAGGACATATTGAATGCAAGAGGGACAGAGAAGCAGCAAGTAATGTACCTAACAATCTTGTTTAAATGGATGGCAAAACAGGGAATGGGAGAGATAGTAAAGTGGTAAATATTGTTAAGAGCTAAAATAGGATAGAAAATTGGGGAGAACCATGATCGACCCTGTCTTAAAGGGACATGGCACACACACAGGCAAAAAATGAGAAGTAGTATTCAAGTTAGTAAGCTGTTGCTGTTTTGAATGACGTTATTTGAAGACAGATGCTATTGTTAAAGTAATCTGATATCTTTTGTTACAGTGTCAGTTGGATACAAATACATTTATGGTAAACAAACAGTGTCCAGTTCATGCCAAAAACAGTGCATTACAAACTTTACTATATAACACACTTACCTTATAAATAAAATCTAGGTGTTGAAATAATAACCTCTAATTGGCTATTGAAAATCAAGAAAGAGGTTTCATCTGAAATCATAGGTTAATTTTTAATCAAGTTCATTCCAAGCAAGGTAATAAAGCCACTAAGAAACAAGAGGTTACTGGGCATGGAAGGATTAGAAAAGAGAAACATTACTAAGGAGCAAGAACAAAAGAAGAGTAATCAAGAGGACAGTAGATTGATATTGCATTTAAATTTTTGGAAGATTAAAGTTGGCTTGAAGACACTGAGCCAGAAGGGACTTCCACAAGTGAGAAGTTTGAGAAAAGAAACTGCTAGCATAGAACTTATGGTTATGTCAAGCCAACTCAACTATAGATTGATAAGACCTCGTCGCAAGTCTAGTGCTGAACTTAAATTAAAAAAAAAAGTCTAGGTACCATAGCAAAGAGTTGATTTGAACAATTACCATGAAAGTATTTATAGAAAATGCACAGGTAAGTAACTTTATGGCAGTGGGAAAGTGAGTGAAGCTAAGATGACAGGCCAGGACTAATAATAAAAAAATGTCTATAGATATCATTTCCAAAAATAACTACTGGCAAAAAGGGAAAAAAAATAAATTTAAATGAATTTATACTCAGTAAGGCAGTAAAGCCACTAAGACACAGTTGGTTACTGGGTGTGAAAGATTGGTTTGGTTTGTGGCACATCAACCTCAGTGGGTCATTTAATGGCAACAACTTTTCTTTTTTTTGGGGGGTGGGGGGTAATATTATTTTTCCTCAAGAATGTATAGACAATGACACTATTCTTTCAAAAAAGAAAAAAAAAAAAAGTATAGCTGGTAATATTTTTTTCAAAAACGTATTAGAGGCCTTGCCGTTGGACGTACCTTATCATCATACCCGCGACGCGGACTATCGTCATACCTGCGGCGCGGGTGTGGAAGAATAAGAAAACAGAAACATTACTAGAGGGTGTGTAACAACAGAAGAGTAATCAGGAAGACAGTAGACAACGATTGATATCGCATTTAAATTTTTGAAGATCAAAGTTGGACAGTATGGAGCCAGAAGCAAGAAAAACTGTTAGCATAGAATTAGCAGTTCCCTCTAGCAATTTTAACTTTAAATTGGTGAGACCTTGTTGTTAATCTAGTACTGCACTTAAATTAAAAAAAGGTCTAGCTACTATAGAGAAGAGGGATATTTGTCTTAATATTAAACTTAGCTAGCCACAAACACTGACCCGAATATACAAACAATATTCCTAACACCAAAACACATTCTTACCTACCTTTCTTACGACATCCACCATAATACCTATAAAATGAAATCTATGAAAATCCTAATTAGTCCCCATATGTACAATTCATTGTCTGTGGCGGGAGGGGAATAAAACAACAATTTTAAAACTAGCCCCAATGAGTATTTGCAATATGAAACTAAGCAATTTACAAGAAAATAAACAATGTTAGTAATACCCCCCCTCCACAATCCTTAAATGTGGCAGAAACATCAGTTAACTGAACAAAACCAATGCAGGACTATAATAATATAAAACATTCATTCATCCCAATCACTCACAGATGCACACATTCAAACACAACAACAAATACAAAAACACACATTCAAGATGAAAGGCCTCCTGCATCCACCAAAGAACTGATGCCACTGATCGCCTAACGAGAGAAGGGATGGGGAATTAAACTAAAGAAAATAAGGTCAGAAATAAAAGGGACCAATGAACATACATATCCTAGCTAAGTTAACTGCAAAAAAAAAAAAAAGAAACTAAATATTCAAAACAGCCCTAAACTAGCCTAATTTCGGGAGGGGTTGCCTAATTTTGGGAGGGGTTGCCTAAGTGCAACCCAGGAAGAACAAGAAGAGCTCATCCAAACAATTACCATGAAAGTATTTATAGAAAAGGCTAAGGGAGTCAAGGTTAAAGATGGCCATTACTACTGAGCATGGAATAAAAACATTCTGATTTTGGTAAAAACAAAATGCCCTTTCTTTTAACAGGTAATCTTGCACTGATAAAATTTGAGGAGCAGATGTTTATACTAACTAGAATTTTTTTACAACACACCGACACATATTGAAGTCCTCACAGTATTAGTTTAGTATTGTTGAATTTATCATTAACAGTTTTTGTTGAGATTTACAAACTATGTTTCATTCAATTTCACAAACCAATCGATAAAATTTGAATAAGCTGATTTGTTTTGAAAAATACTTTGACAAAAACCATACTTCACAGTTTAATAATTTCTTTAATTTTACAATACTTTATGGTAAAACAATATTTAAGAAAATATTTCCTTTTAAACAGTGAAGAATAAACTCTTAGGATTTCTTACTCTTGAGCATGCAACATACAACTGGCCATGTGTAAATATTTCTTTCTGGAATTTTGTGTGTTAAATAAAAAACTTAATATAGGCAAGAAAATTTATTGTACTAAGTATGCACCTGAGTAAAACCCATCTGTTTGCACTTCTCCCAAAAATTTGGTTTCAATTCATCAATGTATGGCTATTTTAGAGGGTGGACAAACTAATAGAAATTACAGAATTTCACATATATTAAATAGATGGATGGAAAGTAAAATTGCAACACTCTGATTATGTCTTATTTTATTCAAGATTAAACAAATAGATGAACTCTCACAAGGATCATAATGGCACCACATCAACTGCAGCCATAACAGTGGTTGTGAATCTAGGGTAAAATTACTTGACAGAGCCCATCCATCTTAACAGCTATAAATGGTAATAAGCCATTTCTGTCTAGATCTCTGAGATGAGGTATTATGATTATTTACATTATTCAGACTGTTCTCCTCATCTTCACTGCCAGATTCACAATCCTCCTTCACTGGGCTATGTGTCCTCAAGGACACATGGTCCAGTGGATAAAGACGTTGGTTAGATCCAGTGACTAGACCCAAAGAGTTGTGAGTTCAATACCAAGCTAAGCAGTGACCAAAAAAAACTTGAAGAGTTAAGGGGAAATAACTGAGATATCTGGAATAGGCATGGCACATAGAACTAGAATAATCTACTCCAGTGGATAAAATAAAGGGTTCAGTTCAAAATTCCAATCACTTGAAGAAGGCCTGAGCATACAGCAACAAACGTTGTGAATATGGCAATGAAGATGAGGATAACAGTTTGAATAATGTAAATAATCATTAGCCATTTCCTTACAAGGAAACATTTGGCATTCATTGTTCAAGCAGTTTATATTACTGTCAGTTGAATTTTTCAGGAAAATATGTTTCTAAAGTTCAGTAACTGTTATTGCTCTTTCCAGTATTGATGGGGGTTTCTTTCCTAAACTTTTAATGGTTGTGGGTGAAGTACTTAAGAAATTAGATAAAAAGGTGACATTTCGTGTGAAATTTATAAAAATTTTCTATTAAAACAATTTTTTAGGAAAATAGGTGTGGGTGTTGTAATGAAAAACCACTCTATATGAGAAATTAGAAAGTTGCGTACAAAGTTGAACTTATTATGTTCAGTTATGTGAAAATATCTTTGGGAAAGGTATGCATCAATCTCTTCTCTCCCCAGCTATGAGTTAAATAGTAGGCCTTGTATCTGGAAAAAATCATTGTTATTTCCAAAAATACTTGTTAATACAATATTCACTTGCCAAAACAAAAAAGAATTATTCATACAATCCAAAATGTTTTGGTATTTAAATAACCCACAATGAATCATTCTCAAGATCACTGTTTTCCAGTATTGTTTGGGACTTCCTTCCTAAGATTTTCTTTTAAATTGTATGGAATGTCAACATTTTGATCATATCCTTATTCTCTCCAAGTTACTTGCAATATTTATTTTAACTGTTGCTGCTGTTGAAAATCCTCAAATGATGTGGTTTCTGTTATTTGGTACAGTTCTTTGATTCGGATTCTGTAGTTTGGAGAAGTGTGGTCTTTGCTAAGACCAATAGGCTTCATTATTATTATATATAATCACATCATAAATAAATGAGCATTTTTCAAAATAAGGGTTGTATTCAGAGCCCATATTACTACACTGTACATCCTCTCTGGGCATTAATACAGTCCTATTCTCATATATGTATATCATCATAGAAATGGCACATAATGTTGGGTCCACCCACCTTCACATCAGAATGGACTGATCTCTCTACTAACTAATAGGACAGTTCTATAGAGTTCTAAAAGATCAGGTGACCATCACACTTCCGTCTCTCTACCGGAAGATACAGTTGGACTTTATACTCTTTCTGATTGTTATTGACTAATCTGTGTTCATTTGACTACTAATCTCTCTGTTGTAAATACCTCTTCAGATATACCAGTATTTTTCCCTACGTATGTGTTTGTCCTTATTTCAATACATGCACGGGGAAACACTCAACATCTCAACACATACCATCTTGTGATACACTGTTTCAAACCACTTGTAACTGTAGATGCCATACAAGTGCTGTTGTTGGCAGGAGTCAGGTGTACTCTCATCATTGTTCAATGGAGATGAAGAGATCAAGTGATAATGCCAACCTGGATATTTGGTCATGTGGTCTGATTATAGTCAAGAATTTTTCAGCACTCATTCATACTCTACCTACAAAATATTCTTATGCTTTTTTTTTTAATCATCCCACTCCAAACAAGGCAATAAAGCTGCTAAGATGTAAGGTGGCAGGGTTACTAAGTGTGAAAGAGTAAGAGAAAATAATTATTAAGGAGAGAGAACAATAAAAGAACAGACAAAAAATAATGATTAACATTGGATTTAAATTTTTGAAGATCAAAGTTGATTGGAAAGCAAGAAGCTGGAAGAGAGTTACACAAATAAGTGAGAAGAAACTGTTAGCATAAAACTTACATCTAGCTATTTCAATTATAAAATGGTCAGACCTAGCTGCCAACCTAGTAATGCGCTTGAATACATAAAGAGGAAAGCTCATCAGAACAATTACCACGGAAATATTTATACAAAAGGCACAGAGAAGTTATGTTATGGCAGTGGGTATGTCACTGAAACTGAGATGCCAGCTCAGGATTAATAATATTTCAGATTCTTTTTTTAAATATTTTTAGAAAGAATCTCTAGACATATAGCAGATATGGCAGCTATTTTCAATGCTCATGTATGCATTACAGCTATTAAATGCATTGGTTCTCATCCAATCACTGAAGTTAAGCAACATTGAGCCTGTTCAATACTTTGATGAGTGACTGCTTGGGCATACCAGGTGCCGTAAGCTTAAAATTTTATTTGTGCTATGCAGGTAGTGCAATGTTGGTGCAGACAGTTGAATTGGTAAGCCGAGTTCAAAATTCTATCTAGTCTGTTGTGTTCTTGGGAAAGACATGAATTTATCTCTTCTCTCCCACACTCTTGGTTAAAATAACAGGGCGGTCTTGTGCTCTCTAGCCTTAGGTAACAACCAGTCTACCACGAAAATTCTGAATTCAAAACAGAGGAGAATGTAATGGAAAACCATTTCACTCCATCTTCCTGGGAAGCCATAGTAGCTCACAGATAATTAAGCAAAGAAATCTTTGAAAAGCTATGATCACCTTTGTCCTGAACGAACATGATAGGACATAAAAAAAAGAAAAAAAAGATTATCATACTGCATATAATTATATATGTAAATTATTTTCAGAGAGAGTATATGTAAAGGAACAAAATGAATAAAACACAAGAGAAAAAATAGTTTTAGCCAACAGGCTTCATCCTCAGAGTCTTTATCTAGATAATGTAGGATTTAATTTTGTTGCACATGTTTATATATAAAAGCAAAAAGTCATTGGTTTATCAAGGCTTTTAAATTTGAGAATGTTCATAAATATTCATCGGGTGGTTGAAAGGTCTGTCAAAACATATGGAGGACACAAAGTGTCAATTTAAAATCTGGTAGAAGTAACAGTAATATTCAAAAGAATTTTTTTTTTTTTAAATGAATATTTTTTAAATTGTGATCAGATTTTTTTTGTTTGGAATGGACGTATGTGCTGTACATATTCAAAAACATGAGGTAATTGATTTAACCGTTTTCTTTTTCAACATGTTTGTGGTTGTGTATGTTGGGAAAGAAAATTCTTTCAGGTAAGGAAACTGGGGCTTAGCTTTATATTCTGATAAGATCCAATAGCAGTACTCTTGAGAATTTTCCTTCCAAGTAAATTACTTTCTCTTTTGATAAATGTGGCACTTTTGGGTCAAAATTGTAGTTGAATTTATTTCTGTGTATAAACTAATAAATTTGATCATTTTCTTTTTTTTATAAATTTGTATAAAGTCCCTTGTGTTCATAGATGTGTTTTTTAAATGCATGTTTCCCCAATGTATTGTGAGGAACAGTATTGGAAATTTATTTTATATATGCCTTTTGAATTATTATTTTTATGGGTGTTTTTATGTACATCCATCTATCCATCCCAAATCATAACATTCTGATCACCATTTAAACAATATTCATTTATTAAAAAAAAAAAAAATATTTCTTGAATATTACTCTCTCAGTTTTGTCATACCAGACTTTGAATTATGTCAGCGTGGGTCCTCCATATGTTTTGACAGACCTTTCAACCACCTGATGAATATTCATGAATGTTCTCAAATGTGAAAGCCTTGATAAAACAATGGCATCCTTTCTTTTGTATATAAACAGATGCAATAAAATAATTCCTACATTGCTTTGATGATGTCCCATCAGAGGACAAAACATATCGGCTAAGAATAGTTTTTACTCTTGTCTTTATTCTTGTCATTATTTTTTATTTACAAATATTTTTCTTTTTTGGCATTGCCATTCATTTATAATTATGAGTGCATTAACTTTAAAATAATTATTTTCTTTTATTTATTTTTTTTACCCTAGTATAAAAGTAGTCATTGAAAAGTTCTCAGCTCTATTTTTGAGGCATTATCACTAGGACTAACATCCTCATCATACTGCTGATAATCATAAACCTAAAGTCACATTCTTAAATAGCCTTGTCATATTAAAACTTACATATGAATATTATGCATAGTACTGAAACCTTTAGGAAAGGTCAACTGTGTGTGTGTATATATATATATATATATATATATTTCACCACAAGCAAGGCAACAAAGCCACTAATATGAGGGAGGTTACTCACTGTTAAAGAATATAAGAAAAACATTATTAAGGAGCAAAAGCAATAAAAGAACAGGAATTATGACAGAAGTTAATGACTGACATTGCATTTAAATTTTTGAAGATCAAATTTGACTGGAAAGCAAAAAGTTGGAAGAGAGTCCCACAAGCAAAAAGTGCAAGCAAAGAAACTGTTAGCATAGCACTTATGGTTACATCTAATCATTTAAATTGTAAAATGGTGAGATCTTGCTATCAATTTAATACTATATTTAAATTTATAAAGTGTAGTTAGCATAGAGCAAAGTTCATCAGAACAATTACCATGTAAGTTTTTATAGAGAATGTACAAGGAAGCTACATTATGATGGTGGGAAAGTTATAGAAGCCAAGATGCCAGGTCAAGACCAATGATATTGCAGATTCTTCTTTTGATTTTATCAAGGATCACTAAAGACTAAATATACAGCAGGAGCACCAGACCATATATGGTAGCAATATTCAAATCATGGGTGAATGGTAAATTTATAACTATGTAAGACGAATTCGGGCAAGGAATATTGTCTAGCATGACACCAACTTCTACTAGTTTAACCAAGAAAGGATTCCAAAGATATTGACATTTAAATCATTTGATCACATTTTGGAAAGTGGTTCAGACCAAGAACTTTTTTATCCCCACCTAATATTACATGCTAAATCAAAGGCTATTTCATGCCTTTTTAAATGACTTATTTTTAAAGGATATGTGGGTAACAAATGATATCTGCATGAAAAGTGAAGTCACTGAATGGAGTTCTAATTCTAGCAAAGTCAGTTGCATTTCCATCATAATATGGAACATGACATTAAAAATAAAGTAATTAATAAATGAGAAACATATCTCTTTAGGTCTACATTTTCAGTTGTAATATTAAAATTATACTACTTTCCAAGAAATATTGCAAAAATTTAATTATCAAAGTATGCTAAATATTATTAGCACTAATATAACAAATTTCACTTTATTGCAAAATGAATTGGTAGCACTAATGAATTGAAAAATGAATTGGTAGCACTAATGAATTGAAAAATGAATTGGTAGCACTAATGAATTGAAAAATGAATTGGTAGCACTAATGAATTGAAAAATGAATTGGTAGCACTAAGGAATTGAAAAATGAATTGGTAGCACTAAGGAATTGAAAAATGAATTGGTAGCACTAATGAATTGAAAACAATGATTTACTGATACAAGTCCTACTAATTAACCTATAGCTGGGAGAGCAAAGGTGGATTCATACCTTTCCCAATGGTATTCAGCTCATGAATTATACCACTTGTACATCCAAGCTTACAGCACCAGGTAATTCCAAAGTGGTCACGCATCTATGTACAGACAAGACTCAACATTGCTTAACTTCAGTGGTCATATGAGAATTTGCTTTTCAGCATGATATAGCTGTAAGCTTAATGAATTGAAAGCACTAATAAACAACAAGATGAATGTTTAGCACTAATATATTTTCACTCTACGGCACAAATGAATTGGTAGTTCTGAAATAATAAATTTTCATTTCATGCTGAAAATGAAATGTAATGGGTTTAATCTTTCAGTGGACAACTAGACAAGATATGATAATATTTAAATAAGATATAAATATGAACAAGGGACATCATGCTGTCATGTAATTTTATTCTTATTAGCACGGGAAAACAAAGAAGTCAACTACTGCCCCTTTATATATAGTCAGAGAGTGGGCACAGTTTGAACCAGTGGTTTAAGAAGCAGTCAATATGCCACATGCTGCCATTTTTGGCTTCTTCTATTTAGTTTATATTCGCTTTGTTTTCAGCTTGTAGAGCAGCCAACATCTTGCTGTGTTTGGTGAAAACCGTTGGATTCCATTAGTCAAGTTGTCTTGCTGTCACTGTCGGCATTTCAGCATATTGCCTTGTCAATGTATCTTCTGCCTCCTTTCGTCTTGCCGCTATATAAAATCTGGATGCCATGGACTGCATAGAATCTCTGCTTCTGGAACAGAGACTGACAAATCCTTTAAGCACAACACCGAAATATGAATAATCCAACACTCTCAAGGTTTATAAAACACATTTTGTTAACAGCAGATTTTGGTGCTGAGTGAAATGGAGGGGGGGATTATTTTAATACTAAACTTCATAAAATGCAAGGCTCAAGAGTCACTCAAGGTAGAAGAATACTGTTAGAATGGTTATGCTGTATGAAATATGATATGAATGAAAGACCAGATGGTAGAAAGTGAAGATCATCAGGATAAATGGCACTTGATTGATTCATTCATTTTTTTGGTTTACATTTACTGGTCATTTAAAGCCAGAAATTTTTTTTACAGTTTATGAATTAGAGGGGGGAGATGATAATTATTTAATAATACAAGTATTACTAATTAACCTATAGCTGGGGGGAGAAGAGGTGGATTCATATATTTTCCAAGGTTATTTCCACATTAGTGAATATAACGACATCCAACTGGAACTAGAAGAAGATTACCCTTCTAAGTACTGACCAGGCTCGACATTGCTTAGTTTTGGTGATTATATGGCTGTAAGGCAACCCTTGATTTGAAGCAGTCAAGATTGTAGGATTCTGCTTTACAATGTAGCATTTATTTGCAAAAAGCTGTCTGGCTGGCTGAGTGGATGGTACTTACAACTGGAATATTGAGGAAATGAGGGCATATCAACTCTGAGGAAGTAGCATGGCACATCCTAACAGTAAAAGTTTGAACACATAGAACTAAAAAATGGAATGCATTTGAATATTTTGTATGAAAATAGTGCTAGGTTTGTGACGTTGCTTCTGTGAAAAAGAAAGAATAATAATGAATAAGGTTTGTGATATGAATAAAAGAGAAGGTGATAGTGTTGGATATCGATTGAAGAAAGACTTTTGGCCTTACTTCTGCTGCATCAGTGTGTGAACAGAAATCAGAACTGGTGAAAGCATAAACAAGAAATGCATCTGGTGACTAAAATATACAGGGAACACAGGTGTCCTGAGTGGAAGGAAATGCATACTTGTGTGGTTGCATGCCAGAAGAGGCCTATCCACACAAAGTTGTGCAAGCGACATACTGAAAGGAGGTGTAGCCACGTGAAGTTGTGTAGGTGCCCAAATGTTATTTAACCAGTCTGTTTCTTGATCTGGACAGAGAGGCTGTCTAGATATTCACTGAAGATTTGTCTGTCAATTTCTATGTGCACAATCATAACCTCTGTGATTCTTCTTTACTATGCATTCGTTGCAACTCAAACAAAAAAGATATTTATATTTTCATATGTTTGTCACCACATTTGAGCTCAGCAGCAATATACTACAACAGAAACTGAAGATTCTGGAGACAGACAACAACTGACCATTGACTTGACGTGGTTAAGATTGTAGTATTCAGAGAAGCATACATGCAGAAGTTTGTTCCCTAAAGTTCTTAGCAAGAAGCAGTCAGAGTGGAACTTTCTTCTTGCATTAGCTTTGTTTTTTATGGCTTAACATTTTGCAGGTTACTCAAAGTCAGAAAATATTTTTGGATTGTAACATTTTTCTTTCGAGATAATGAGTTTCTGATACAAGTCCTACTACCTAACTCATATTTTGGTGAGATGTGGATCCATACCTTTCCCAAGGGTATTTTTCTACATACACAAATAAATTCAAACCCTGCTCTGTGATTTCTCATTGAGCCAATCACACTACATGTGCATCCAAGCTTACAGCACCTGGTATTCCCAAGAGGTCACCCATCTAGGTCCTAACTAGGCCCAACATTGCTTAACTTTGGTAATATGGCCATAAGCTGGAAAATGGAGGTAAATGAGGATGATTGGACTGTAGAAAAGGTATGATGGCATGCCCGAGCAGTAAAGGTATGAACTAGTGGAATGAAAGACTGAAGCTTATTTGAACAGTGAAACATGGAAATAGCAGGAGAGATAGGCTTGTGATGTTTCATCTGTGGAAAAGAAGCTGCAGAGAATATTACTGGCTATAATTACTGTTACCTTTTTCTATATTAAAGCTCAATAAAAGACCTGAGAGAAACTCAAGGTAGAGGGTTACTCTTAAAATTACTAATTAACCCATAGAGAGGAGAAGCTGCAGAGAGTATCAGTGGCTATAATTACTGTTACTTTTCCTAAACTGAAAAGTCACCTAATACAAGAACTGAGAGCAACTCAAGGCAGAGGGTTACCATTGAAATGGTTCTGATGAATGAGGTTTGTGATAGAAATGAAAGCAAAGGTGGTTTGAAATGAAGATTGTTGAAGGATAGATAACGATTAATTTTTGACTTGAAGAGGTTAAAATTGTAGTTTCCAGGGAAAAATCTCTGTGGGAGTCTTTCCACAAAGTGGCAATTTTTGTTATAAAGCTTTTGGTGATTTTTTTTTCTTACATTTCAAATAAAATAGGAAAGGAGGATGGATTCATCTCCATGAATGTAGCATGGCATCCTCTTACCATAAACGTCTGAACAAGTGGAACTAAAAAATGAAATACATCTGATAATTACCATAATCACTCATGTATAATATGCACTCTTTACTTTGGGTTATAAAATTCTGAAAAAAAAATCAAATTCTGGAAAAAAAAAAAATTAAATTCTGGAAAAAAAAAATTAATTTCTGGAAAAAAAAAAAAAAAAATTAAATTCTGGAAAAAAAAAAAAAATTAAATTCGGGAAAAAAAAATTAAATTCTGAAAAAAAAATAATATGCACTGAATTTGTAGAAGCTTTCAGAAGTGCTGAGAAGGATGTTGTCAATGATATTTTATAATGGGGAACATTGGACAGTTTCAGGTTTTCCAACATCTAACTCCTATCTCCAGTAGACATGATCAGGGTTGATCAGACCCTGATCCACCTTCCCATTACTGGATAAATTTAAGCTAAAATTAACATTTCTTCAACATTTTGTATCAACTAAAAATAAGAATTTATGTAATTTACCTTTCCTTATATATATATATATATATATATGCTATATTTTGTTATCTGTGATTGAACTCTAAATTGCCAATAGCAGTTGAAGTGTGGGATTAAAAACATGAGCAAAGTTGTAGCTGACAGATGGCACACAAGTCAATACCTGATCAGTATTGGATGGACCCCAAACCCCTAATGAACCTCAGCTAAAACCATCACTGATGTGTGAAAAAAAGCATCAAACAGATGTATTTCATGGAAAAGTATATACACATTTTTAAGTAGACTTGAGTATAATTCCATATATATATATATATATATATTTTTTAATCATTTCACCCCAAGCAAGGCAACAAAGTCACTAACATGCAGGTTTGGTTTGGTTTTTATGGCATATCAACTTCAATGGGTTATTCAATGCCGATATTTTTTTTCCTGCTAATGTTTTGTCAAAAATCTATTTCTGGTAATATTTTTTCTTCAAAAATTTATTGCTGGTAATGTTTTTTTCAAAATCGTATTGCTGTTAATAGTTTTTTTTTTTTTTTTTAAACATATTGCTTGTAATAGTTTTTTTTCTTCAAAAATTTATTGACGGTAATAATTTTTCACAAAGTCTTTCTGGTATTAAACCTTATTTTTACATTTTCATAGTGTTTGTACTCTAGTTTGGGGCTTAACTATTTGCTCATAGCTGGGATCCTAACAGGTGCTACCACCCTGAGTCAGGATGGACCCAGGAATACCAGAAATTAAGAGGTAGTTCCATGCTTCTCAAAACCTCCTGATCAGAGGCCTTGCTGCTGGACGTAGTTTATCATCTTACCCTGGACTCGTATGTAGTTTATCGTCATACCCAGGACAGCTAACATACAGGGGTTACTGAATGTGAAAGAATATAAGAGAAAGAAAAACATTAAGGAGTGAAAAAAAAAAAAGATTATGAATTAAGACAGAAGATGGCAACTGACATTACATTTAAATTTTTGCAGATCAAGGTTGACTGGAAAGCAAGAAGTCAGAAGAGAGTTCCACAAGCAAGAAGTGAAAGAAAAGAAACTGTTAGCATAAACGTTACATATAGCCATTTCAACTGTACAATGAGACCTTGCCACTAATCAAATTCATAAAGTCTAGTTACCATAGAGGAAAGTTCATGGGAACAATTACAATGAAAATATTTATAGAACATGTACAGGGAAGCTACATTATGGTGGTGGGTAAGTGACTGAAACCAAGATGACAGATCAGGACCAATAAGATTGCAGATTCTTGTTTAGATTTCATCAGGATCTTTAAATATATAGCAGGAGCACCAGATGGTATCTCAATAAAAACACATGGTGTACCTAGATAACGATTGACATTGCATTTAATTTTTTGAAGATCAAAGTTGACTAGGAAGCTAGAAACCAGAGAGTTCCACAAGCAAAAAGTAAGAGAGAAGAAACCATTAGCATAGAACTTATGGATACATCTAACCATTTCAACTCTAAAATGAGAGTTTCTGCCAATCTAGTACTGTAGTTAAATCCATAGTGTAGATGCAATAGATGAGAGTTCATCAGAACAACTAAACTTGAAAGTATCTATAGAAAAGGTAAAATAAGGAAGCTACATTATGGTGGTGAGTAAGTGAATGAAGCTGAGATGCCAGATCAGGACCAATGACATTGCAGGTTGTTCTTTGAATTTTATCAAAGATCTTTAAATATATAGCAGGAGCACCAAATGGTGGCTCAGTAAAAACACTCGGTGTACTTGGGCTACTGTGAGTGTATGAATTGGATGTCAGCAAGAGCAGCCATCCTTGTAAAACCAAAGCAGGCCCCACCTTGCTTTGTATGAGATTAATACCAATCCTGCTTCAAGAAAAAAGGCACAGTTATATATATATATATATATATATATATATATATATATTATATATGTAGTTCTTATCATTCACCCCTTAGCCACCTATATCTAAAGACGAGACGCGTTAAATTTGAGCAACATCTAGCCAACACACTGGGGTTAAAATAGGAAACTAAAATGATACATATGACACACTCATATCCTCTCTCCCACCTCACTTCCTCACTTCGTTAACTTTACGTATACTTGATGAGGCCCGTAAAAACATGTGAATTTCTTTTCATTTTAGCTTTTGGAAGTAAAGTCTGATGATCCAGAACCCTGTTAAAGGGGTCATGGTGAAATAGCTTATTACATGGAATCTTAACGTGGTCTGTCTTTTATTCAAACATATCCGCTCTGAATTTTACATTGAGCTTTCTGGATATCATCCTCATCAGGTCTACCCATACGGATTACCTAAATTTGCATAAACTATATATATATATATATATATATATATATATATATATACTACAATTCAAAAGTTTGAAGCCAGCCCCAGAATTAGCATGGGATGAATTTAACAGAAGAATGAAAAAAAAAAAAAATGAAAAAGAGCTCTTCGAGTCATTGAAAAAAGAATGGAATCAATTATCAAACTTACATTTTGAGAACCTTTTGCAACAAATGCCAAAATTGTGTGCTGCAGTAATCAAGATTAAAGGAGGATATTTTGATGAGAGCAAGATTTAATCATAAAATATTTTTTCATTCATTTTGTCATCATAAAATTTCTAATAAAAAATCATGTCTAATTTTTGTAAACAGTGTATAACAATTTTCTCTTATTCAAGGTACAAAACAACTACTTTTTGGGCCAATTTAAAAAATTACCAGCGGGTGACCTCAAACTTTTCGATTGGACAGTATGTTTTTTGACATTATTTCTTAAAAACATTATATTTTGAGTGAATGCATACATAGTAGATGTGTTTGCTTTTCTGGAGTTTTTTGAGTCTTTAATATGTCTTTGAGCAGGATTTGAACTGGCATTCTACCATATAGCCTCGATTGCTTTTAGACTGACTTCATGGTAAAACAAGTTTGCATTATCCGTATGAAGTAAAGCACCCTTCTTATTAACATCTTAAGTTCACATCTGTTAACATTTATTTCCATATTCAAAAGGTAAACAGACATATTTAAGGAATTAATTTTTATCCAGAGTCTGACAATTCTCATATTCACCATAGAGAAACTTTCCTGTGCACCATCACCTCGGCCGATGCTAGACTCATAGAGAACACACTGCACCTTCTTGGCCATATGTTCTCAACTGACTTGAAATGGAACGCCTACATAAAATCAAGAGCTGTAGCTACTGCAAGGAAATTTAGGTCACTGTGTCGTTCCAGAAGGTTTTTCTTATCAGAGTCCATTGTGCACATTTACAAATCTACCATTTGTCCATACATTGAATACTGTTGCCATATCTGGTCAGATGCTCCTGTTACTCATCTCAAGGTTCTTGACGAAATCCAAAGAAAGATCTGCATTGTAAATGATCCTGACTTGGCATCTCGACTTCAGTCACTTTCTCAGTGATGTGACGTGGCTTCCTTCCATCGTTTCTACAAATATTTTCATGGCAACTTGTCTGTCAATCTTTTTCCCCCTAATGCCCAAACTATGCGTGTTTAAGCATGCTACTAGATTGGCATCTAGGTCCCACCCATTTACAGTTGAATTAGCTAAATGCAACTGCTACTTCTACTGCAACAGTTTCTTTGCATACACTTCTCACCTGTGGAACTCCATTCTGTTTCCTTCTGTTATAAAATAAAATAAGACATATCTCGGCTGATTTGCAGGCAAATAAACTAACATACTCAAGAGCGAGAGCCGGATGTGAACGGGACAAGGCCCCATCACAAAATGACCATTATCGTCGTTTACGCATAGCCCTGATGCACGAGTTCCAGTCAAAAAATAAAATAATATTTCATTTAATAT
The DNA here is from genome assembly GCA_903632075.3 of Acanthosepion pharaonis. Taxonomy (NCBI): domain Eukaryota; kingdom Metazoa; phylum Mollusca; class Cephalopoda; order Sepiida; family Sepiidae; genus Acanthosepion; species Acanthosepion pharaonis. The sequence continues at coordinate 704,753 of CAHIKZ030001034.1, forward strand.
TTCTATTTTTCAACCAATAAAAATGATTCCCTCCTAATTATACTCGCGTCGTTTTCGAGCCTGTTACGCAAAAAAAAAAAAACACCATAAAAGGGGTCACACGGTGAAGTACAACAGCAGTCAACAGGAGGCCAGGGAAGAGACCTGTCATGGTCAGTCAGCAGGAGGAGCGCCACGCCAACCAGTGAGTACTACTACGAGAGATCAACCCAGATCGGCAGCCGGCTTATGAACTATACCACAAGGTAGCAGTCCCAAACCCACACGTTCCTATTGAAATAAATCACGTAAATCTATTTCTGCTGTTGTCCTATTTCTTTCTTGCAACCATATGCTTGTCTATAACACTTCCTTCCCTGAAAACTACAATCTTCAAAAATTTAAATGCAATGTCAATCACTATATTATTGAATCCCATTCAGCTTTTATCCTTTCCTCAGTCCCCTCTATACCTAAATCTTTTCCTTTTCTTCTTCACTCTCTGTAATCACCTGTATACTAGTGGCATTCATGTCTTGCTTGGAGTGAAATGATTAAAAGAAAAAAACTCTTGGAAAAACCCAAGCTAATAGATGATAATACACTCAAAATAACAGAGACGTCTATTCAAAGATCCACTAAATATAACATGAGAAATAATGTCAGAATATGAATAAAAATACATTAATACTTCAAAAAATTATATAGTTTACCTTAGGTTTAAAATAAATGATTTAAATGGACTTCTTCGATCATAGTGTTTAAAGTAAATTCATTGAGACATTTGCACGGAAACACGAGCTTGCAGTGAAAATAAGCTCACGCTAGGTGAAAGATATAAACAAAAATTCCAGTGGCCTGTGGCTATTTCTCTGTAGAGTTATGAAATAGAGGTGGACATTACAACATATAAACGAATTGGGGGGGGAGAAAAAATGAAGACATCTACTAAATGAAGTCATACTTCTGATGCAGAATGGAATCTATTTAATATCTATTTGAATATATTACTTTTAAAATAAATCCAGGGTTTGATTAGTGATTTCAATGTTTTGTTATATATTAGTTAAGACCAGAGATCCAGAGATGTATCTCATTTTGATCATACCATCCATAGCCAGAAAACAGTTAATATTTTCTTCTTCTTCTTCTGTATAATATGCACCACTAAATTTTAAGCTGAAAAATACCATCATACAATTAGTGGTACCAAAACAGTATTTACTTCTTGCACCACTAGATATTAATCTTAGAATTACCATCATATAGTAGGGTCCTTTAATAAATGTAGTAGCAGCCCTTTTAACTTCAGCATGAAATGTTCATGTCACAAGTTCGAAAGAGGAAAACCCAGAAGAGTTCACGTGTTTTTATATTCAAGAGCTGCTGCTGATACAAGGTTTATTTACGGTTGCTACTCCTATGTTTAAGGGATGCTATAATACCATCAATGATCTAATAAAAGTTAATATTTACTTATGTATAATAGGCACATCTTAATTTTAAGATTAAAAATACCATCATACCATCAATGGCCAGAAAACAGTTAATATTTACTTCCTATGTATACTACTCTCCTCTAAATTTTAATCTTAGAAATACCATTATACTATCAATAGCCAAAAACGGCTCATATTTACTTGCCTAGAGACAAATATGCAAGATGGTAGGTCCTGATCTGGCATCTCATCTACAATCACTATCACACAGACGTGCAGTCGCCTCCCTCTGTCTCTTCTACAAATATTTTCATGGCAACTGTTCCAATGAGCTACTGTCGTTGGTTTCAGGACTTCATGAATTTAAACATGCTATCAGGCTAGCTTCTCGGTCTCATCCTTTCACTGTCAAAACTGTTAAATGTAACCGTCTCTTCTCAAACAGTTTCTTCTCCTGCACTTCCCGTCTGTGAAACTCCCTTCCCCTTACTTGCTTCCCTGATGACTATACTCTTCAAATATTCAAGTGTAATGTCAATCAACATCTGACACCCTGAGCTTGTTCCCCATCCTTCTCTGTATCCTTTCCTCAAACATGCCTCTTCACTCTTGTCCTCAATTTCTCTGTAACCCCTTGCATGCTTGTGGCACTCCCACCTTGCTTGGGGTGAATTGCCTTAAAAAATTAAAATATGCACCTCTAAATTTTAAGCTGAAAAACTAGAAAAAGGCACATATCATACACAAATAATTGTGAAAGTTAATGTACAGTATTTATTTTAAATTTCACAGCTTTTTAACTGAAGCAATACTAAATTAATATACAGTGACATGTGTAGGTGGTATAATCATTATTGGTGCGCCTGTGTTCAAATTCCGACCTAGCTTGTGACATTCACTTTTGAACTAATGACCTCAAGAAAGGCATGAATCCATCTCTCCTCCACTCAGCTATGGATTAAATAGCAGAGTAGACCTGGCTATCTAGCCAGGAGTGGCAGCCATTTTAATAATACAATTTTGAATTTGAACCAGTCTGCTATCATCGCCAAGAACCGTGGAGAGCCATGATCACTTATGCCCTGAAAGGAGAGGATATTTTAAAAAAAAAGATGTGGTATGGATGAAAGGAATGTTTCTAATAAAAATAAGAAAAGCTTTTTAATACACAATTGAAGATGGAGGATTTTTATTTGATGTTAAATTCTTGTTCATATTAAAGGTCATCTTTTTATTCATATGCATTCAAGGTGTAGGCTGGATGTCCTTTGAAGTGACGGCATGAGATTAAAACAGAGTAAGTGTCTTTGAGTAATGCATCTAACAGAGAAATATGAAAAAGTGTTGTAAAGTTCTCAGCCCAACCAAGAAACTGTTACCAAAAAAAAAAAAAAAGAAAAAAGAAATTGGTATTTGATCAGATTTTGAGAAGTTGGATCAGGCCAAGAAATTTTTCCTTTGTAAAATCCAAACATTAACAGTATATTACTTGAGGAATGTATTAACAATAGAAATGTAAGAAGATGCTGAGAAATTCCGTGTCCAACCAAGGAAACATTCCCTTAAAATAAATAAAATCAGTTTTTGGGAAGTTGATCAAGCACAAAACTATTCAGCACTCCTTTGTAAAATCTAAGAGAGAGAGAGAGAGATTGAAAAAAAGAGAGAGAGAGAGATTGAAAGAAAGAGAGAGAGAGAGAGATTGAAAGAAAGAGAGAGAGAGAGAGAAAGAAAAGAGAGAGAGAGATTGAAAGAAAGAAAGAGAGAGAGAGAGATTGAAAGAAAAGAAGAGAGAGAGATTGAAAGAAAGAGAGAGAGAGAGATTGAAAGAAAGAGAGAGAGAGATTGAAAGAAAGAGAGAGAGAGAGAGATTGAAAGAAAGAGAGAGAGAGAGAGATTGAAAGAAAGAGAGAGAGAGAGAGATTGAAAGAAAGAGAGAGAGAGAGATTGAAAGAAAAGAGAGAGAGAGAGATTGAAAGAAAGAGAGAGAGAGAGAGATTGAAAGAAAGAGAGAGAGATTGATTGAGAAGAAAGAGAGAGAGAGAGATTGAAAGAAAGAGAGAGAGAGATTGAAAGAGAGAGAGAGAGAGATTGAAAGAAAGAGAGAGAGAGATTGAAAGAAAGAGAGAGAGAGATTGAAAGAAAGAGAGAGAGAGATTGAAAGAAAGAGAGAGAGAGATTGAAAGAAAGAGAGAGATTGAAAGAAAGAGAGAGATTGAAAGAAAGAGAGAGATTGAAAGAAAGAGAGAGATTGAAAGAAAGAGAGAGATTGAAAGAGAGAGAGAGATTGAAAAAGAGAGAGAGATTGAAAGAGAGAGAGAGATTGAAAGAAAGAGAGAGAGAGAGAGATTGAAAGAAAGAGAGAGAGAGAGAGATTGAAAGAAAGAGAGAGAGAGAGAGAGAGAGAGAGAGAGAGAGAGAGAGATTGAAAGAGCGAAAGAGAGAGAGAGAGATTGAAAGAAAGAGAGAGAGAGAGATTGAAAGAGCGAAAGAGAGAGAGAGAGATTGAAAGAAAGAGAGAGAGAGAGAGATTGAAAGAGAGAGAGAGAGAGAGATTGAAAGAAGAGAGAGAGAAAGAAAGAGAGAGAGAGAGAAAGAAAAGAGAGAGAGATATTGAAAGAAAGAGAGAGAGATATTGAAAGAAAGAGAGAGAGATTAAAAAGAAAGAGAGAGAGATTAAAAAGAAAGAGAGAGAGAGATTAAAAAGAAAGAGAGAGAGAGATTGAAAGAAAGAGAGAGAGAGATTGAAAGAAAGAGAGAGAGAGATTGAAAGAAAGAGAGAGAGAGATTGAAAGAAAAGAGAGAGAGATTGAAAGAAAGAGAGAGAGATTGCAAAAGAAGAGAGAGAGAGATTGAAAGAAAGAGAGAGAGATTGAAAAAAGAGAGAGAGAGATTGAAAAAAGAGAGAGATTGAAAGAAAAAGAGAGAGATTGAAAAAAGAGAGAGATTGAAAGAAAGAGAGAGATTGAAAAGAGAGAGAGAGAAAGAAAGAGAGAGAGAAAGAAAGAGAAAGAAGAGAAAGAGAGAGAAAGAAAGAGAGAGAGATTGAAAGAAAGAGAGAGAGATTGAAAGAAAGAGAGAGAGATTGAAAGAAAGAGAGAGAGAGAGAACAAGAGAGAAAGGGAGATAGAGAGAACAAGAGAGAAAGGGAGATAGAGAGAACAAGAGAGAAAGGGAGATAGAGAGAGAAAGGGAGAAGGGAGAGAGAGAAAGAGAAAGAAAGAGGAAAAGAAAAGAGAAATAAAGTTTTGGTGAATTTGGTCAGGTCAAGAACTTTTCAGCACACTTGTAAAACTGTAACATTAACAGTATATTACTTGATAAGATACATAGATGCATGTGTATGTGTGCTCAGGCTTCTTCACTGAAATACCTGTATTGATTTCAACTAAACATAATGTTTCTGAAATTTAACTATGAGCTGCTCTGATCTGTTATTATATGCTGCGTACCCTCATATTGATCTGAGAATAGCACTCCATCTGAAAATTACAATCGTATTATATTTGTTTCAGTTTTTCTTCAGAAACACATATGTAGATTGAACATTTATATGTTTGTACTGAAATGTTTGTTTGCTTAAATAGCAGAACACTTTTAAATATGGGATCTATAAACACTATTTACTTTGGCCAATCATATCAAATATTTTCGTCATAACAACTGCTTGAACAAAAAATAAAATGTTTATTTACACTCAGACTACTGTCCTCATCTTTGTTAGCATCATCATGTTTCAGCCATTGTGCCCTCCAACCTTTATGCTCTTGGCGATATGGGTAACCTTCAGGCAATTTCAAACAGAACACTATTTAATTTATGGGGGTAAATTGTTCTCATTCCATTGAGCATATCTCAGGATATCTCATACTGCTCAGACAGAAATTGCAATGTTTAATCATTTTTATCACAGAGAAGTGATAAAACTGTCACAAATCAGAGGATATAGCCACTGTTTTATTTCTGTGGATACACAAGACCGTTTTTGCTGGTATATTATAAATACTGACTTGACAATGTAAAATGTTGTTATTTTTACTATAATAAACATAGAAATGCTTTGTAACATTAACTATTTAATGGAAGGTATACTATTAATTGGTGTAGTTACTTGATAAAAGTAAAACTGAAAATAAACAAGAATGCAACTTATTTCTGGGAAAAAAAAAAAACTGGAAATTTTAACCTGCAAATAAAAAAGGAAATTCTCATAAAATAAAAGAGTGCATCTAAAAAGAAAAAAAAGGAAAAAGAAAAAAAAGGAAAAAAAAAAAAAAAGAAAAAGAAAAAAAAAGAAAAAGAAAAAAAAAGAAAAAGAAAAGAAAAAAAAAAAGAAAAAAAAAGAAAAAAAAAAAAAAAAAAAAAGAAAAGAAAAAAAAAAGGAAAGGTGAACATCAAAAAGTTTTATGTGCAAAAGAAGGCGATGCCACTTTTTTTCCCCCCCCAGTTAGCTTCTCTACCTATCACAGAATCCACATGCAGAAAAGAATGCGCAAAAACATTGTAGACTTCAGAGCCACTGAAATCAACAAATCTTTCACTTAACTTCCAAATTTGGATTATAATTTATTTTCTCTGCTAGAAGCCAAAAAAGGAAATTACATACATACATACATACACACACACAGAAAATTTAAAGCTTTAATTCTAAGAAACTTAGACAACTTCAAAATGCAGAAAAGTATGCATAGCAGTTCACAAAGTTTCAAATCAATGGCCATTCTACAGATAAATATAATCCTATATATATATATATATATATATATATATATGGCACATACTGTCAGCAATTACTCAAGGTAGGCAGTTTTGACCTTTATGTAACAAACTGACAAAAAAAATTAAATATTTTGCGTTTTATGCATAATAATCAGCGTAACCTTCATAATTTTGTTGGATTTGGTGCATATTGTATCACAGAAGGGAAATGTAGCTGCTGATCTATTTTATTCAGTAAGGTTCTGCCTACTTTACCTACCCAGATGGTGTGTGTGTATATATATATATATATATATATATATATATAGTACAATGAGTGCTGGTGGTAACACAACAGTGATTGCTATAAAATAACTAAATAGCTAAAATTTGTACTAATAAAAATTTTAGAAATATATTTACAAAAAATAAATAAAACAAAGCAAAAAATATCTGGTTTCAGTGATTCAACAAACTTCAACAGTTCTCTCTCTCATATATATATATATATATATATATATATATATATATATATATATTTTAAGCATTTCACTCCAAGCAAGGCGGGAAGCCACTAGGACGCAAGGGGTTACAGAAAATTTAGAGCAAGATCAGATAGGAGTGATAGAAGAAAGGATGAGGGTAGTGGATAGATCAAGGCAACTGGAGATGTCGATTGACATTACACTTGAATAGCTGGAGATTATAGCTCACAGGGAAACAGGAGAAGGGAAGGGAGTTCCACAGGCAAGAGGTGTGAGACATGAAGCTATTAGAGTAGAAGAGACGGCTACATTTAGGAGTTTCGACAGTGAAGGGGTGGGAGCGGGATGCCAGCCTCGTAGGGCGCTGGAACTCATGACGTCTGGGAACCAGCGAATGCAGCTCCTTGGAGCAATTGCCATGAAAGTATTTGTAGAACAGACAGAGGGAGGCGACTGCGCATCTGTGAGAAAGTGACTGTAGACGAGATGCCAGATTTGGACAACACGTGCCTGCCTGTATAAGACAGGGAGGAAATAGTAATTGTTTAACTGTCAGTTTGCAAGTCAATGATTGGACTTCATTTGATTAACAACCCAGGTTGCATTTCTGAACATTTTGGAATGTTTAGGGTGCTGCACAGGGCTCATCTTATTAAACAGTTATCATTTTTAGAACATTTTTACATCAAGCTTCTTCAACCAACTACATGCAGGGAGAAGGAGAACTTCCTTTGTCCTCTCTGTCTCATGAGTGGTTCATGAATAATATTTGTGTATGATTTATACTCACACAAGCTTATTTAGGCAGATTTGTTTGCTTTTAGTAATAAATTTTATTCAATTGTGGCTCTTTATTCACACCCCATGTCTACCTTTGTTAGTTTTGCCATTTTGATGATTCCTGTTCCAACAAACCTTTCTGAAGAAATGTTGGATGAAAAAGGGACCGTTATAAGAATATATCCTGTCTTTTTCAAAGCCATATTTAAAATCTGTCATACACAATTTTAGTTTATATATATATATATATATATATATATACACACAATTCTGGAAATAAAAATAGAATTTAGAGAGAGTGTAAGTATGAGAGTTTGGGATGAATGTTAGAGCTAAAGAGAGGGGTAACAGACGTAACAGGGTATAT
>CAHIKZ030001034.1:717500-720000 GCA_903632075.3 Acanthosepion pharaonis
TTCAGATTATTATCCTCATTTTTGTTATTGTTATCCCAACATTTCAGAAATTGTGCCCTTTTGCCTTCCTCAGGTGTTTATATGGGTAACCTACAGGCAATTCTGAACTGAACCCTTTATTTAATCTACAAGGATAGATTGTTCTCATTCCACTGACCATGTCTAGGAATATCCCATCTAGTTTTAGAGTCCAAGGGTACATAACCTGTCAGCAAATTCATGAACCAAAGCTTTAATCCATGAAACTATTGTCTCATGGGAGACTAGTGGACTTACTAGTGGACTGTGAGTTCAAGGTCATGGACTAGTACCACAGAATTGTTGACAAAGAATTGTACCAGATAATAAAAACCACATCACTTGGGGACCTTAACAGCAGCAACAACTAAAATGGATAGCGCATGTAACTGAAAGAGAGAATAATGACATAATCAAGATGTTGACATTCTACACTACTTCAAACAAAAGGCAAGGAAGGAAACCCCCATCAAAAGAGACTTTAAGTAACAGGAATGTGGTTTTATAGAAAAATACTGAGAATAACATGAGCTGAACATGACAGAGTTCTAGAGACAATAGAAATGAAAAGGCCACTTGTACTTAACATCAAGAAGAAGTAGTTGAAATTTCTACAGTAAGAGGGCTTGGGAAATTTGATACTCAGAGCAGAGGAAAAAAATGAATAGATAGATATTACATTGAATGAAATATTAGTGTTAGTCAAAAGCATTTTCTATTTTATAGTTTCCAGAGCTTTCTCAGATCAATGGTTAAAAATGGCTTTAAGTGAGTGAAGCCTGTAGGTCTTAGCAAGGACTGTCCTCCTTCGAAAGTTGTGGACTGGTGCTATAACATCACAAAGAACTCAACCAAATAACACACGTAACTTGAAGAGACAATAACAATATAATCAAGATGCTAATATTCCACACTACTTCAAACAAAAGGTTAGTAAGGAAACCCTGCTATCAATACTGGAAAGAACAATACAATGATTGGATATGTAAAAAAAATGTATTATGAGGAAGGTTTTATAAATTTCTGATAAGATTAGCAATACTGGCTATTTGGTCAATAAACAGTGTTTCCTTAGATAAAAAAAAAACAGCTAACATTACCATATATATCTCCAAATGAGAGAAAGAACAGCTAGAGTAAAACTCCACTGTTCATAGAATTTGCTTTTAAAAAAAGTGCTCAATACAAAGTAGAGAAATATATTATTATTTTTATTATAAGAGATAAGAATAAAAACATTTTGAAATTGCTACACAAAAGCAAAAGTACAATCATAACAGTGGAACATGAAAGCTTTTCTGTAGCAATTTCAAAATGTTTTTATTATAATCTCATGATATAATTATATATATATATATATATATTATTATCTCATGATATATATATATAAAATTATCTTATATATATATTATTATCTCATATATATCTTATATATATTATTATCTCATGAGATATATATATATATATTAGTTACTAAAATTTTATTTTTTAATTTTATATACATGTTTGCCGTGGGTCATGAGAAATAGAAACTTAAACAAAATATATTATAGTAATTGTGCAATGGAAACAAAATTTATGTCTATATTTCTGAGATGAGTTATTCTATTTACATTGTTTGGATTGTTGTCCTCATCTTTGTTATATACATATAGTGAATATGACAAAGACAAGGACAACAGTCTGAACAAAGTAAACAGTGTAAATTCATAGAAAATTACAGGAAAAGATACTGACAAGATATCCTGATAGTTTCTTTTCTCACTTGTGGAACTTTCTTCCAGCTTCTTGCTTTCCTTTCACCTATAATCTTCACAAGTTTAAATGCAACATTGCCATCTTTCTTCTGGAATCCTTTTTGTTTTTTTTTTGTTTTTTGTCTTTTCACCTCACTAATGTTTTCTCATCTTCTTTCATTCTTAGTAATACCTTGCATCTCAGTGGCATTATTGCCTTGTTTGGAGAGAAATGACTAAAAGAACAAAAAAATTAAACTGAAGACATAGGCAAGATAAGAACAAGGAAAAAAAAAAGCTGGCTTTAAGTATATCATAAAAAGAGAATGGAGAAAAATTAAAAGGGAAATAAACAAATTAAAATGGATTGACTATCAAGACAAATATCTGAAAAAATCTATTGTCATGAATGCAAACAGGGAGAAAAGAGCAAATTCAGAACCCTAGCTAAAGATGCAAAAGTAACCAAACTACTATTTTTGTGTACAGGTCACAAAGAGAAATGTCTCAGTTAGACAAAGAACTACTGATTGGATTAATACCTTGCAGGGCCTCCAGTTTCTCCAAATATAAATCCAATAGGAAACTTGTATTCCATCAATAAATAGGATTTATATGAGAATGGAAACCAATTCACACGTAAAGAATATCACTGGGAAGCAGTAAAAGCTGCTATAATGTAACAAGTAATTTTAAAGTCAAAATAACAGAAATGTTAACAAAATCAATGGAGGAAAGACTGATAA
>CAHIKZ030001034.1:725000-730000 GCA_903632075.3 Acanthosepion pharaonis
CCTGGCACAAAAGTAGGGTATTAGTTCATGTTTCTTCTGTTCCGTTGAGCTTATCTATCTGTAGAAATTATTTTTACATTCAGACCTAGCAAGATTTTCCCTTATTCACTGGTGAAAATTATATTTTATTCACTTCAATGTGCTGAAACTTAGATTCAACAATATTGACCTTTAACAATCAGGATTTAAATGCTGATTTTCCTGGCCCAAAAGTGTGGGATTGGTTCATATTTCTCCTATTATTTGGAGAATATATGCAGATCATTTGTAAACATCTACACCAATGATACAACTATATATGGGTGCACCTCTTGATAGTCAGAGGTTGGTGACTGAACTCTTTTTCGATCTCACACAAACTACCCCATAAAGTAAAAAATGGCTGCTTACGTTCAAACGCCTTGAAGACCAAGAGGGAAGCACCATGCCTTGAAAGACTGCTGGACCTCAAGCTCACACATGACCTCAACTGCTATTTTCTACCTTTACAATAGCTAGATCAAGGCCATAAATGGACAACTGTTTTCATATTTGGGTGGGAGCTTCCCAGACCACACTTTGCAGCCTTTGATAGAGTTCAAATGTGTCTTCAAGACCTCGTGGGGGATGAACTATTCTCCACCCTTCAACCTATCTCCCACAGGTGGGATGCGGCAAACCTCTCACTGCTCTAATGTTACCTCCATGGAAAGTGCTCAGACGAACTACATTCCCTGGTTCTGCAGTGGCAAACCTTCACAGCAAGAACACACCATGCCACTTACATAGTAGTGAACCACCAACATTCCTTCTGTATCCCATCAGTGAGAAGTAAGTTCCACTCAAACAGCTTCTTCCTGTGAACCACTGCCCTATGGAACAGACTGCCAACAGGATGTTTCCCCAACACAATCACAACAATCTTAACCATTGAAACATTGTCTTCCACTTCTATATCCTCAAATGGCCTCCAAACATAACCCTCTACTTCGAGTGGCACCTGGGCCTTGTAAATGGTGAACCTCACTATATATATATATATATATATATATATAATTATTTATTTAAAAATTATAACAAATATGTTATGAAATCACTACAAAAATAGCCATTTTGTTTCAACACTTCTGGTGTCTTATCAAGTAATGATGTTGAATGTAGAATTCATTCCGTATACACCAATCATATACTTGGGTGGGTGTGTGTGTGTATATATATATATATATATATATATTCCTGTTGTGGAGTAAAGAGTACACCTCTGATGACTTGTCCAATACTATAAAGAATCTATGGTATGAGGTCAAAAGTAGTTGTATAGGAGTCAGTTTTCATATTAACTATACAGTTGTTATGCCAATAGCCTAAGCATTATGTGAAGAGAATACTTAACAAATTACGTTATACCATGTACTAGTGCGTGCTATAACAATAAATTTTCAATAGGGAGTTATAATAGTTGGTGATATTTTAACACAAGCATGGGATAAAAATCACAATATTATAACTGGAGCTATAATATTTGGTGACAAGAATCTCTAAATCAAATGCAACATTATAGCATTTAGAAGAATTTCAACCACATTGGTTTAAAAAAAAAAAATAATAATTTTCCTTCAGATATGGAGAAAATTTTGCCTTCAAAACTAGAAATTTAACAAGAGAAGCAACAACAATAAAATACCCAACACTTGCAAAAAACAACAAGAGTTGTTGGAAGTAGTTTTGAAGAAAAATGCTTCAATGTCTCTTGGATCAGATACAGTGCAAAATACGGTAGCAGAATTTGTATGCCATCTTGATGATGGACTGGCTTTTGCTGTGTATTTTTGCAGACATAAGAAATATTTAGTCAGCAATGCAGTGGCTAGGGCGAAAATTAAAAAAACAGGTTTTTGTTAAGAAAAATAGCTCCAATTGAGTACAAAAAGTGCTGCAATTATATTTTTCTGAGAAAACCAGTGGAAATAGGGTTTGAAGATACAGTACACATTCTGACAAAAAGTTTGAGTGACAATTGCTCTCTGTTCAATGTTTGAATGCATGAATTTAACCAAAAAAAAGGATGAAAATTTTGTCACATGTGCTGGTACCATTAACAGAAAGTGTGAACAATTTAAACTAAAGGAAATGACTCCGGATATGTTCAAGACATTAATTTTCATGCAAAGTCTAACAGAGGAAAAAGATGCTGAAGTATGAACAAAAGTTTTACCAAAGATTGAACATTATAATGTAACACTGTAGGAAATAGTGGATGATTACCAAACAATCTTGTCTGAAGCATAATGCTGAAAAACTTCAGAATAAAAAATATGCATTAGTAAAAACTAAGGAAAAATGCACAAAAAGGAATATAAAACCTTGTTTCAGATTTGGAAAATTTCATCTTGAGAAAGACTGTCCATGAAAAAATGCAGAATGCTATAACTGTGGTAAAAAAAAGATAATATATCAAATCACACTGCAGAACTAAGCCAAGAAAAAAGTTTTGCAGGAAGAAATTAATACACAATATTGCGACAGAAAAAAAACAGCATGAAACAAAAGAAAACTTGTTAACATGCAAATCAATAATGTGGGAGTAAAAATGTTACAAGATACTGGTAGTGATATTTCAATAACAAATGAAATGACATGGAAAGAAACTGGAAAACCTTTATGAAAAAGGACTGACAAATTCGCAATTTCAGTTTCTGGTGATAATTTTTTTTTTTGTCGGTAGGGGGGAATTAAAGTGATGTTTATTTTACAAATAAACTGGTTAAAACATATGTTCTAATAAATTCAACAAATCAATTTAGTACAAACTGGGCAGAAATATACCATGGGATTTGCTGATAAATGCTTATTGTAAAAAGATAAGTGCACAAGCAACAAATTAAAAATGTCACAGCAAAAACTGAAGGAAGAATAAAAAAAATTTTTTCCTGATGTCCTGTCTAATGAACTGGGTTAGTGTTCAAAATGTCGAATTTTAAGCATAAAAAAGCTTCAACATCAACACCAGTAAATAAACCAGAACCGAGCATACCATTCACTGCATTAGAATAAGTAAATGAAGAGTTGGACAGGCTAGAAAGAATTGGTGTATTACAGAAAATAAAACATGTACATAAAGAAAAGACCTGGCAGAACCAAGGTGTGTAATTTGTCTGAGCACTTTTGATATAATGGAATATGCATACACCTGTGTTCCCCCCTCACTGGAATATGATTGGCTGGTGTCTGTCATAAATACTGACGGATGTATAGGTATGACAGAATCAGAGCCTTAGTCTGAGAGCTAAGTCTATAACAACACCCATTGAACTATGCCATTGATCTACACTTCTTACCTGCGACTATGACGCGTACCAGTCGATTGCTGCTACCCTATTCTACTTGATTATAGTAGCCAAAAACACTTAGCTACTTTGTTCAAATATATCCCTTTCCGGGACATATCAACTTTCCATTTAATTAGCAATAGAGTAGTGAGAGAGAGGTTGGAGGGTAGAAAATATTTTTTCTAGTTCTATATATATATATATATATATATATATATATTTGTGTGTGTGTGTGTGTGTGGAAAAATATGATATATAATTTCTATGAATCAGATTAACTGAATGGCAAAATAGAACATAATTGAACATTGAAGTCAACACTCAGATGCAACAGGCTGTTTCATGCTAGATGCAATTGACAAGCTGTGAGTGTTGGATTTTTCGACTATTTATATATATGGGTCAGTGGTGCATTGTGGGTAATCCATTTTGGCGGGAGTGGCTCATATATAATAAGCAATGGGATACATTTTGCACTGTCAAAGGACATTTTTCCCTTTATTTTCTTTTTTTTAAAAATGATGTTACCCCTGTACATGTCCCAAGAACAACTCAAGGTAGAGGGTTACAGAATAAAAGACACAGTGTATGCAGATATGTGGAGATGATAACAGTTAACTCTAGACTTGAGATTGTGGTGATCAGAAAAGCGTCCTCATAGGAGTTGGTTCTAGAAAGATATGCTTCATAGGAAGCCGCTCCAGTGGAACATACATCTCACTAATGGAATACAAATATAATGAGAGCAATTCAAGACAGAGTGCATGACATGCTGGATCTGAGCCATGAAGATTAAAACTGGTGGAATGGAGTTTGTCTGAACACTTTCCATTCAAATAATAATAGAGCAGCAAGAGGTTTGCAACATTTTGTCTGCGGGGAAAGAGGTTGTAGGGTGGAAAATAATTCATCACCAACCAGTGCCATGCAGAGGTCTAGTAGCACCCGAGGTGAAGATTTTGACTGACGCCCACTACACCCAACAAAATTACAACAGAATACTAAGCTTATTTTCTTTTGGACAGATCTATTGTTCACAAAGTTTTATATAATCACTTAGAGGAAAGGCTTAAATAAAAAACATTAACACATTATACAAATTTTATTTATTTATAGATTATAAGTAAGGTTGACAAAATGATTTTGTTTGTGAAACATTCAACTGTATTTTATTGTTTTAACACTAAAACTACAGAAAGTTGAACATACCGATTAAAAAAGAAAAAATCTAATAATTGACAGTTGATAAAAGTAAGTGAAAAACAATTTCAACTCAGTAGTAGTTAGATAACATTTTGGATAAATATTTGTTTAATACTTGTTTTGCAAAATCTTTTGAGAAAGTTTTTTTGTGAATTTGTAAAATATGGTAACAAAAAGAGAAACTATATTATTGTGCTTTTAAAAAAAAGCTGAAATAGTAATTTTTAAAAGATATTTCATTTCAATTTTTAATTAAAAGAAAGTTTGTTATGAAATTTTTGAATTTTTTGCTCTGTCTCCTGTGACATTGTTGGTTAATAATAATTAACTAAAATCAGGTTTTCTTACTATTAATAATAAATAGTAAAACAGAAAATTTGGATCTTGCATAGAATAGAATGCGTGGACAATTAATGACCAAAAATCAAATATTTTCTATTAAGAGTTTCATACATACATTAATGTATAAACAAATAAAGTTTACTTATT
>CAHIKZ030001034.1:735000-762358 GCA_903632075.3 Acanthosepion pharaonis
AGAAATCACGAAATTGATATCTTCTTACATATGCATAGCTTTAGATCTTGGTTATACTGTGAATACAGCCCACACAGTGAAGCGATTCTGAGATAATTAGAAGTCCTACCAGCATTCATTATTGGCAGCTACAATCTTAACAAGATATGCAGATGACAGTGTTGATAGCAGACACAAAAAGGAAACCACAAGACTTCCAAACAGAAGGTAGCAAAAGGAAAGCAAGAAGAAAGGACTAAACATCAATTGTAAGGAGATAGAATGTATTGTTATCAGTAAAAGGAACAGCTCAATATGCAACTTACAAATTGGAGATACGAAAATCAAACAAAAAAAATTAAAAAAAAAAATTAAAAAATCCGAAAAGCGATTTAAGAAAACACTGAACGTGCAACACAGAAATCAGAAGGTGCATTGGGACAGTAAAAGATGCCTTTCACAATCTAAGCAAAGCATTAAGAAACAGGAAAGTTTCATTAAAAACAAAGAACAGATTGTTTAACAAGTGATATCAGTTATCCAATATGGCAGTGAATGTCAGACGATCTCCTTGCAGATGAAGAAAAGACTTGAAGCAACAGAAATGTGGTTCTACAGAAGGATGCTGAGAATACCATGGACTGAACATGTGAGCAAAGAAAAAGTTTGAGAAAATAAAAACAAAAGGACATTTATACTTAAAATCACAAAGAGAGAACTGAAATTTCTAGAACACATAAGGAGAATAGTGAAGAGAATTGGGACATGGGAAAGCAGTACATAATTAATCTAACAAGCTTGTGCTCATGGATGGCAGAACAGGGTTTAGGAAAGATAGCAAAAGCACAAAATTTACTAAGAGCTCAAAGGATAGAAAATTGTGGATAGACAGGATCACCAACATCCTCAAAGGACACAACACATAGAAGAAGGGGTGTGGTGGAAAGTAACGATACTTGTCTACCCTCAAATTACTTGGCTATAAAAGAAAAGGTGAAACCTTACTTACGGGTAAATTACACTGAATTAAGATTCATTAGTAACTTAAACGTATGTCTGTTTTTCTTTACAGTAAAATCCGTTACATTCGCTTACGTGCTAATATCCTTGGGAAAGGCATGAATCCTCTTCTCCCCCACCGAGCTATGAGTAAGTAGCAGAACAGACTAGGTTCTACAGCATCAGATGGCAACTAGTCTAGGAGATGGAAAACTCTGAATTCAAATAGTATTTATAAATGAAGGAGGTGCAGTGTAGTAGTGGATAGCAGCTCGGATTGAGGAATCAGAGCAGAGTTCAAATTCCATTCAATCCATTTACATGCTAATACTCTTGGGTAGCCTTGGATGGTAACTGGTCTACTGCAGAAAAAATGGCAACTTACTGTGGGGGGAAAAAAATCTGCCTTGTCAGCCATGTATTGAAAGAGAGGTGATTGCCTAAGCATGTATCACGCACGGCACATAACTGACTGAGGATAAATATTATATGCTTTTTTCCTTATAGTGAACGTATTTTTCTAGGTAGATCAATAAGTCTGCAGCCTGATGATAACACTAAGCATAATTTTCAACATAATCTCCTTCCTCGTCAATGCACTTGTCGCAACACTTCTCCATAGATCCCATAGACTTATACAGTGAGATTTCAGAAACAAAATTCAACTAATATCTGTGTAAGGTTATGGTTTGTATATTTTGCCGAACTGAAATTTCAGAGGATTTACATGACACACTTCCGACCTGAAACATTAGGTCTTTTTGCTGATCAAATGCATTTTCATCAATTTAAAAGACATTTATTCTAAAGCTTACATCATGTACATATCTACAGACTATCTATGGCTCCACCATATTATTATTATGCATTAGGGTGTATCAAAGTATTTTCATTTTTTATCGACCTTTACTCCAAAGCTTATTTCATGTACACATCTAAAGATTGTCTATGATCCCACCATATTATTATTATTATTATTATTATATATAATAGTGTATAAAAAATATTTTCATTTTACAGTCCTTTACTCCAAAGCTTATTATAATAGATCGATCACAATTGAGATTATAGAATCACTGTAATGATCATGGTTAGCAGCTCTGAATAAAAAACTGGTGAGCCGACTTTCAAATTCCAACCAAGTTTGTGACATTCACTTTCATGCAACTACCTTGAGAAAGGTATGAATCTATCTCTCCTCCCACCAGATATGGGTGACATAACATGGCAGACTGGGCTTTCTAGCTCTGTTTCATAACCAGTCTAGGAGAAAGAGACTTTGAATTCAAAATTGTATCTAGTTCATACAATGCAGCCATTGACATAATCATAGAGTTTACAATGACTGTGGTTGACCTTGTTTATGCATACAAGGGTGTATCAAAAGTATTTTCATTTTTTTTTTTTTTTTTAGACCTTTACTCCAAAGCTTATTTCATGTTTACATATAAAGACTATCTATGATTCCACCATATTAATATTATTTTTATATATTGGGGTGTATCAAATGTATATTTATTCCAACAGCCCTTTACTCCAAAGCTTAATTCATATTTACATTTAAAAGCTACCTATAATATAGTGACATTAATACTGTTATTATTGTTGTAGCATACCTACATATGATAATGGGTATATCCCCATTCAGATAAATACAGTAGTAAATATTGTATGTTGGTCTGCAGTTGGAGATTCAGTGTGGAATTCACTTGACTCACTTCTAGCAGTTGACTACTACTTCTACACACTGCAGGCAAATCTTATACGTGTTGTTCTTGTCCTAAGTATTATTGTTCGTTACCAACCTTCATTTGATTATTCTATTCAGTAACCTTCCCTAGGTTACAACAATTATATACAAAGCATAAAATTATAAAACTATTCAGCTGTAACTTTTGTTCCAGATGTTATAAAGATGTTCCATGTTATTAAGGCAAATACAAGTATTGAGATTCTGGTAAGTTGAAGCCTTTAAAACTAGTGATGAGACTTTGTAAATTTCCCAGAAACAGAATGGATTTATTGACCATACTTCCTCAAAATGGTTTAATCATTTTAAAGTGAATGATCTGTCTGTTGAAATAAAACCCAAAAGTTGATGACCACCCATTATCAGTTAAAGTGATTTTGGCGGTGGTGAATTCAACTAGCAGCACTAGAAGAACTTAAACTTTTTTTAAAATACCATATGCTCAACAAGTGCATTGTATAAACTTCAAAAACAATAAAACAAAAATACTTTTGATGCACTAACATATCTAAATCCTGACGGTGATTTTTTTTTTTCCTTCTCTTCTATGTGTTTATATTTTATAGTTAAATTTATTCTTGCAGTGTCAATCTAATCTTATAGATGCATGTTAGTCACTTTTCTGAAGTTATTCTATGCCATGTCCCTTCAGGATGTGAGATATTATGGCTATTCCTATCTTCTTATCCTTTATATATATTTATAATGTTTATTTTCTTATTATCCCCCACTAGTCCCTTTTCTGCCATTCATTTTTGCATACTCAACAAGTAGGTTACTTGCTGTTTACTTCTGTCTCTCTTGCCTTTGCTACATCTAGTGAGTGTCAAATTCTCCAAGCTTTCTTTCCTCCAAGAAATTTTAACTGTCTTTTCCTGATTTTTTTTTTATAATATACCCAATGAAAACAAAGTGATTGAAATATAAACTAAATGAAACTAGGTAAACTATACACCCAAACACACATTTAAAAATTATTAAATTTAAAAGTTTATTATTTCATCAACACCTTCCCTTTGTGAACATGTGCAGTTACATCAAACTTGTATCCTTTTCATTTTCATCTTTAAACTTCCTTGTCATTCATATGTTTAATCCATGTTATTCCTAACATCCTTCTGTGGAATCACATCAGTTCTTCAAGTTTTCTTCTTAATTTATAAGTATTTTGTCCAGCATTCACTGCCATACAAGAGGATTGATATTACATAGAAGTTCAGCACTTTTCCCAATTTGCTAAATATTATATTTGTCTGTGGTAGTCTTGACATTGTATAAATGTGTTTCTACAGAACAATGTTAGTTTTCACTAAGGCTGATATGACATATAAATGTCTACTTACATTAGTCTTGGGTATAATAATAAAGTACATCTGGCAGCAAGACCTCAGATCAGGAGATTGGCACTTTTGAGGAGCATGGAACCACCTCTTAATTGCTGTGGTCCCCAGGTTCCACCATGACTTGGGTGATAGAGTTAGAGTCCCAACTATGGGCAAATAGTGAATCCCTAAACAAAAACAAAAAACACTGAAAGTATATATAAAAAAAAAAAGACATTTTCATGGAAAAAAGGGCCAGCAATACATTTTCATGGAAAAAAGGGCCAGCAATACATTTTCATGGAAAAAAGGGCCAGCAATACATTTTCATGGAAAAATGGCCAGCAATACATTTTCATAGAAAAATGACTACCAATATATTTTAATGAGTTAGTTGCCATGGTCAAATGCAAAAAGAAATAAATAATTGTCCAACAAATAAAACTGACAATGTTTGCAATAAAAAGAAAATGGAGCAAAAAGGAAATAATATCAAGCAAGCACAAAAGATACGCAAAAGCAAATTCACAGGTAAGAAAGCAAAAAAGTTTACAAACTATGAATTGGTGTCTACACACAAAAGCAAACATAGTCATCTGTCTTTGAGATAAGGTAGATCTGGATTGAGTCAAGTCAAATTGTAAACTACCTATTTTATTGCCTCAGAAAAATATCCCATCACATGCATTTGTGGACTTTTGCCTATAAAAGGGGAGGAGAGAAAAGTTTTGCAGTCATTCTCCTATTACCTAAAGACATAAATTATTTTTTTTTTTTTTACTCATCATTGGGTGTTTTGTAATCCCTTGTGAATATGCGGTATTGTGGTACATGTAGGATTGGGAAGTGATGGACATGTTCTTGTGGTGACTGTATTGAATGAATGGGTCATGATTGTAATTAACTAAAACAGTCAGTGAAGACCAGCCTTTCCCCACTTTCACTTCAGCCTTGTGCTGACATTTCTGTATTTAATCAGAAATAAATATACATCTCCCCCTTTACCCTCAGTGAAATCAACACCCACCTCAATGAATGATTGCATTCATTTTTACTTTCCCTTAATCCCCACTTTTTATGAAACTAATTTAAATAAAAATGAATGCACACATTTACATATAATTTGCATACCTAATTTTATTATTAATTTTTTTCTTGATATTTTTAAATCTCTTCTTTTTAAAGTCCCCTTTTAATGCAACGTATTGTTTTCAAGTGAAGTTAGACAGTATTTGTTTACCTAGTTAATGTAAGTAAGTGTTGTTTCCTGGACTCTTTTGTTATAATCTATGTTGAGATACTTAACCTACCTCATTTTTTTCCTTCCCACTCCATTAGTGAGTGTGCTTCATGGACAGAATATAGCAGCCACTCTTATTATTTTGAGGGGTGAACAATTCCTACTAATATCTGTTATAATTTACTTTGTTTTTTGGATTCATCCTCTTCTCCATCATTTCATGTTCATGAAATAATTTTCATATATTTTTTATAAGAAAAAATAAAAAATAAAACAAAAACAGACATTTTCAACCATGGGGTGTTTTGTAGGTTGCCTGTGAATATGTTATTTTTTTTTTTAGATTGTAAGAATATTTTTTTTCTATCTGGAGATAATAATGGTTTTAGTGTTACCAGTTTTACTAATTAACCCATATCTGGGGGAATAGGTGGATTCATACCTTTACCAAGGGTAATTGTGCATAAGTAAATATAACAAACACAATGGAACTGAGACTCAGCTCTCTGATTAAATATTCTAAGCCATTATACATTACACCACCTTTACATTCAAGCTTGCAACATCTGGTATTCCCAAGCAGTCACTCATCTAGCTTCTGACCAGGCTCAACATTGCTTAATTTCGGTGATCATATAGGAACTGGTGTAGGATTGAATGGTGATGGAGGAGTTCTTGCGATGAATGAGCAAATTGTAATGGATGAATGGGTTGTGAGTGATTAACTAGGTCTAGGATAGTTAGCGATGACCAGCCTTACCCAACTTCCCCTTTAGCATTATGCCACAATAGTTGTACACAGCACGTAATAAATATTCATTCCCCATTCCCCTCAATTAAATCAACATATATTATAATAGAATGACCAACAATATATTGTCTGTAGTTAAAGGCAGCATGCAACTGCATTCAAAATATTTAGATTTTGGTATTAAATAACCCATAGATGTTGATATGCCACAAAACCCAAATCAACCAAACCAACTTGCATAAAACTGCTGATATTTCCAATTAAACAAAGCTGTAAGAAAGTGGCTGTCTTTCTTACATCTGTCTAAGAATCATAAACAAAGAATTCTGCCAAATAATAAAAGACACATCAATCAAGGACTTCCAACAGTATTAATAATGTTAAGGGATAGCACATGTAACTTAAGCAGAAAATAATGACAGATTAATATGAGGTTTCTCTTTTTGCTGTCACTCCTAATCCCTGTTCTGCCAATCATTTGCACAAGATCATTAAGAAGGTTGCTCACTACTTTCCTCTGTCCCTCTTGATTTCAATATGTCCCATGAGTATCGAATTCTCAAAGACTTATTTCCTTATTATGTACCCTAGAAGTTTCAATTCTCTCTTTCTGATGCAAAGTGTGTCCATTTGTTACCATTTTCCTTAAAAATTGTTACTGACATGGCATTCTCAACAGGTTTCTGTTGTTTAAGTCTTTTCTTCATCTTTGAGGAAATTGCCCATCATTCACTGCTATATTAGAGGGTTGGTTATGATAGATATAGCAACATTCTTCCCCAATTACTAAAACACCTTTAGCAAAGCATACAACAAAGCAACGAGAAATATTTTACTACAATTTATTTACTGAGAATACCATGGACTGTACATGTGAACAAGAAGGAAGTTTTAGAGAAAAAGGAAACTTATACTTAACAGCAGAAAGAGACATTTGAAATTCCTAGTGCACAAAATGAGGAAATAGGTTTAGAAAATTTTATACTCATAGGATATATTTAAGGCAAAATTGTACAGAGGAAAGCAAGAACATAATCTACATAATGAGTTTTTCTAAATGTTTGCCAGAACAGGGATTAGTAGAGATAGCAGAAAAGACAAAATTTATTAAGAGATAGAAAGGACAGGGAATTGTGGAGAGCCATGATTTCCCACATCCTGAAGGGATACAGCATATAGAAGTGGCCGGTGTAAATGGTTCTCAAAACAGGGATTAGGATAGATAGCAGAAAAGAAAACTTTCTAAAAGCTACATAGGGTAGGAAATTGTGGAGAGCCATGATCACCCACTTCCCAAAGGGACATAGCATATTGAACAAGTAGCAGCATAGTTTACTTTGGCATAAAGCCACAAGACTTGAGAACCTCGTGGACTGAACTCACTCATAATAATCTGAAAGAGAAGTTTGTTAGCTGTGATGAGGTGCCCACAATTTGTTTCAGCTATACACATGAGTAAATGCAAAGAACAAAGTATTCAACAAATGATTACAGGCACAAAGTAATTAAATTTGAAATGAAAACAATACAAAATAAAAATGAGAAGTATCCAAATAATTCTGCTGAGGGAAAATGTGTAAGGCAGTAATTACAAACACACGAGACATTGGCAAATCTGAATGAGTTGAAGGCCAAGATCTATGCGTGACAGAGACACATCATGAACTGGGTTGAACAGGCATATTCATTTGAGTCAAGATTGTGAATTCCACTTTCGACTAAATCTGTGAAACAACCAAATAGTAGCAAAATAATTGCTATCCGTTTTTATCTTGGAGAAAATTGAGAAAATGTCTCCGAAATTATATTATCCTAACACAGTATCCATAAAACAAACTTATTTATGTATACATTGACACTACTATGCCAGGGATTAGAAAGTTATTTTTAACAAAAATAACTGTTTTGCTGTATCACAACTTATCAGTGTGGCTAGACGTCTGGTTGTCTCTAGCTGGGATCAAAACCTGACTGAATTCGCATCAGTTGGAGATTCTACTCCTAAGTCATTGGTGCACAGCAGGGATGAAGGTGAATTTAAGCTTATTTATTTTTTAATAAACACACAGTGACTGAGAGAACTCAATTTGCTTTACCAAAGAGTCTTGCATTATTAGCTGTAATAGTCACCGTTTACAAACTCACACTTCCTTCCTAGAGAGCACAACCAAAATAAATTTTTCAGAAGCATATATGAATTGGGATCAAATATTGATCAGAATCTGACAGAATGATAAGATAAAGAATAAATAGGAAATATTTATCAATCTAAAATGTTTTGCTTTTATTTAAGCTTCTTAAGAGAATAAGATATGTAGAAAAAAAAGAAGAAAATAAATCTGTTTTTTTTATTTTCGTGCGGTGTTATTTTCATTGGTTAATCAGGCTTCAGATGCATTTGACTTGTTAAGCAATGTTGTTATAATTTCTGTTATTTCAAGGAGAGACTGTGTCTTTTCAAAAAAAAAATAAATTTGTCTATATTTCTGAGATGAGGTATTGTAATTATCCACATGATTTATTTGTTCATACGGTTGTCCCCATTCTTGTTGCTATATTCACAAAGTTTCAGGTGATTGGAATTTTGAACTGAACCGTTTACTTTGGCCACCAGGGTAGATTGTTCTAGTTCCATATGTCATACCTCTTTCAGAAGTCTCCGTTCTCTCCCTTTAACTCAACTCTTCAAGTTTTTGTTCACCACTGCAGTAATAAATTGAATTCACAACTCTTTGGATCAAGTCATTGGATCCAACAAAGGCTTTTATTCACTTGACCATTTGTCCTTGAGGACATCAGTAAATGAATTTTTGTAAATTACAGACTTAATGTTTCAGCAATCTTTTTTTACCAGAGTTCATATTGTAATTTTTGTTATTATTATTGCTTTTCTCTTGTACTCCATATTACTGGTTCCCATATTGTATTCATTTCTATGCTTGGCCAGCTTAGATTTTGTGGCCTAGCATATTTGCTGATTCTTTAAGTTTTTGTATTTTCCAGTGATGCTCTCTGTCTATTATTTCAACATCATCCCACAGAGGGCAATGATCTCTCTTTTCTCTCCATATGTGGTCAGCTATGCCTGATTTTTTCTATTTCCCCTTATGTTACAGTTTTATAATGTTCTTGCAGTCTTACCATAAGGGGACGGCCTTTTTCTCTTTTATATTTCTTACCACAGCTACACGGGATGAAGGACACACAGTTCTTAGTTATATTCTCCTGTATGGGTGAGTCTTACACAGAAGAGGTGTCTGCAAAGTGCTGAACCACTTTTGAAGGTCATCCTGATGTTATATAGAACAGCGATCCTTTGTATTTTTTCTGAGTGCTGTTATCCTCTTGTACCCTTCTATTCCAGTTTGTCAGAGCTGCTGACATGGATCCAGGCTAATTGTTACTTTGTGGGGTACTGTTTATTTCTTGTTCATATGTCTCTAGATCGCCACTTTGAATTTTGCCCGATATAGTAAACAGTGGAGGATTTCTTTACACTGAATGGGTATGGGAGTTGAAGTTGAGGTATTGTCCAGTGAATATTGGCTTGCAAGTTTGTTGCCATTTTCTCTCTCCATTGTGAACTGCATTGGTCTTATTGAGTTCACAATATCCAGTCATAGCTGGACCTCTTCCTGGTATGGCCAGAGTATGAAGGTGTCATCTATGTATATCAGCCATAGGGTTGGCTTTATTAATGTGGATTCTAATGACATTTCTTCAAAGTATTTTATGTATATGTTAGCTATTGCTGGTGATAATGGCAAACTCATTACTAAGCCTTCATCCTCTCAATATATGTCTGATCCCATTCTGAAGTGTGTTGTTTGTGTACAGAAAGTCAGCATCTACAACATGTTATCAATTGGTATACTGGTCTATTCTCTTAGGGATGGGCCGGGCCAGGCCAGTCTGTCCTTGACTACCAATAGTGCCTCCTCTGTGGGTACCTTGGTGAACAAACTCACCATGTCCAGGCTCAGCATCTGGTTTGATTTGATGGGAGCATCTTTGATTATTTCCATAAAGTAAGCAGAGTTTCACAATTATGTAGGTGACGTTCTTATTAATGGGCCAATTATATCTACAAGGAAACAACTCGGAGGGTGGCACACAGAGCATTGGCAGCTTGGCCTGAGTAGAATACCATCTTTGTGAACTTTGGGGAGACCATATTTGTGAGGTAGCTTGGTGTAATGCTGTGACAACTGCCTGCATGTCTTAGGTAGAAATTAGTCCTTATCCTTGATTAGGATTTGCAACAGTTTTTATTCAGTTTTCATCATTGGATCTTAATTACTTTTACTGTAGCTACCATTTCTAATGATGTCATCCAGTTTTTCTGAATATTTAAATTTGTCCATTACTACAGTCACATTGCCTTTGTCAGCTGGTAGTATGATGCTTTCATTCCTCTGTAGGGTTCTGATTGCCAGCCTCTCCAGTTTTATGAGGTTTGATTTGGCAGCTTGGCTTTCTCCAGTATCTGTCTCATTTTCCAACTTAGCTCATCTGCCTGAGCCTGAGGGATATTCAAAGCTAATTCCTTGATTTAGGCAATGATGTCAAAATATGGTATTTGCTTGATAGTTGTGGCAAAGTTGAAACTCTTGTTTAGTAATGACTCCCCAGAGGCACAGCTGGTGTTGACTGATATTGATTACTGCCTTCACTGGGAGGGGGGGGGATCTTGTACGTCACCTTCTGTTTAATTTTTCTATTTGTCAGGCCTTGACTGCATTGAAATCATGTCTGAAGGTTTTAACAAGTTCATGCTTGATCCCATTTTGGTCTTCTTCATCTGAAAGGCCGCAAGCCTCTGGGAGATATCAGATTGAAGCTTCTGTTTTTTCCAACAGTTGTACTAGATTCTTTCTTGGATAAGGGTGTGTCCTGCTTTTTCTGTGACTAGACAGGCTCTCCTTTAAAATGACAGGAAGTCTTGGTGCCAAGCCTGTAAAGAGGAGTCATAAATCTGCATTGGTGTAGGAATGTTAGACCGTTTCGATATTTTGCCAGTTCCTGATGTGACTTTTTTTTTTTTAATTGCCTCCATATTTTTGGTATATTGGGTCCATACTGATCCTTCAATATCTGTCTATATTTCTGAGATGAGGTATTGTAATTATTTATACTATTTACATTGTTTGGACTGTTGTCCTCATCTTTGTTGCCATATTCACAATGTTCCAGCCATTGTAGGCTCCGGCCTCCTTCAGGTGACTGGAATTTTGAACTGAACCCTTTATTTCATCCACCGTGGTAGATTATTCTAGTTCTACATGCCATGCCTCTTCCGGGTGTCTCAGTTACCTCCCTTTAACTCAACGCTCCAAGTCTTTGTTCACTACTGCAGTAGCCAGTAGAAAATATGACAACTTAAGGAGTCAGCATATATGTTAGGCAACAAATAACACCTAAGCCGGCCATGCATAGAAATGAATACAATATGGGAACCAGTAATACAATGTACTAAAGAAAAGCTATAAAAAATTGCAATATGAGCTCTGGTAAAAAAATGAGGGAGGGAGACATTAAGTTTGTAAGTCCCAAAAATTTATACACTGATGTCCTGAAGGACACATGTCTCAGTGGATAAAAGTGTTTGTTGGATCCAGTGACTTGATCAAAAGAGTTATGAGCTCAATATCTGGCTACTGAAGTGGTGAACAAAACTTATAATTATGTATCATAATTGTAGGCTATATTTGTGGGATTCAGATGATAATTTAAATATGTGTCTCGTAGATATGTTTTTTGTTTGGTGGTTGACTGTATGTTGATTTGGGGAGATTTACATAAACACTGCAAATAAACATGTTAGATTCTTTAAGAATGGATTTAATAAAGGTTGGTAATGTAATATAGTGTTTTTACCATAGGTTTAGAATTGATAAAATATTTTTCAAGATTCTCTCAAGGCATTTTTGACATAAGGAATTACATTCTTTTATAATTAGGTAGCACTCGTAAAATCTCAGTTATGTCCAGTTTTATTCCTGTATAGTACAAGTGAGTTTAACGGGTTATTCTAACATCTATCCCTTTTATACTCATAAATACAGGCTTTTACATTTTGAGATGCCTCACTGATTTCAGGGTTTTTTACATTGCAAGCATTTTATATGATAAATAATGGCTTCTGAATTGTTGGATTTATTTTTCTTCCTAATTATATCTCTAATTGTGTTGGAGGTAATAGTTAATAATTTAGTAATTTATTTTAAAATTTTGTAGATAGAGTGTTAGAGATATCCCTTGGATTACAGCTGTGTCATGTTGAAACATTGGTTGCCATACGATCTCTGAAGTTAAGCAACATTGAGCCTGGTCAGTAAGTAGATGTATGATTTCTTGGGAATACCAGGTGCTCTAAGGTTGAATATACAGGTGGTGTAATGGAAAAGGGCTTGGAATTTTTAATTGGAAAGCCATGTGCCAATTCCTGTTGTAATTGTTATATTCACTTACACACAAATATCCTTTGGAAACATAATAAATCCACCTCTTCTTCCTCCAGCTATGGGTTAATTAATAAGACTTCTATTGCTAAACCATTATCTTCCCTACACAATTCTTACAATCTAAAATATTTTCTAGCTTTAAATAACTTGCAAAGGGTTGATAAGCTGTAGAAAACAAATCAATCAATCAAGATAAAATGAATGAAGAGAATAACTAAAAATTGACTTTTTTTTTTTTTAACAATGATGTTCATCCTATATAAGGCCTAAGAGCCTCTTAGACTAGAAGGGAGATATGCAGGTAGGATAATTTGACCCTAGATTTGAACAGGTTAAGATTTTAGTGATTGAGGAAGCATCCTTTTGGGAGTCGGTTCCACAAGCAGCAGTTTGTGTGAGGAAGCTGTTCAAGTGAAGCTTATATCTCACTGTGGAATACAAAGGGAATGAGAGTGGTTTGCATGGCAGATTTTAGCCATGAATGCTAAAACTGGTGAAACCTAAAATCTAAAAATATTTTCTGGCTTTAAATAACCTGAAAATGGTTGATATCTTGAAAATGAAGCAATGAAATGTCTCTCACCAATCAACTGAAACTTATCAAACAAAACAAAGATACCTTTCACAAATGTCAAATTCAGAAATGCTCAACAATTTATACAAAGGACTGACGCAATCCCTCTGGGCATACATATTAATGAACATCAAAATATTTTTAAATTTTTAGACCAAACTGTAACATACAAAAATAAAGCAACATCACCAAACCAACCAAAATAGAACTTTTATACAACAATATCATAAACGTAAAACAAGATAATATTATCACACCTTACTCAGGACTAAAAAATGAATTAAAAGCCAAATTTATCAAAAAACATTTTAAAAAGACTAATTTACTTTTAAACAACCTATAGAGATAGCAATAAACAACTAAATCAATAATTACTTATTACTAGACTATGTAGTAGTCTGGAACCAAAATAATTAATAATTGATAAAAGAAAAATGAAAAGTTCAGCAATAAATAAAAATACTTTAAAATACAGATGAGTACGGTAATTACCAATAAAGAAAGATAAATTTAAATTATAAAATAAGTTAAATAAAAGAACTACTCCCATGATGCATCAGAATAAGCATTTAACTGCTGAAAGAAATGAAAATCAAAACTTCCTCTCTTCATTTTTTGATGGCCAAATAATACTCAAACATCACCAATCCACCAGACTATCACACAAATCAAGGATACCTTTCACTCATGTAAAATGAAAAAAAAAAAAATAAAACTCAACAATTTATACAAAGGATCCACATTCTTTCCAAATTCCTCTCACAAATTTCTCAATCTTTCAAACATGCAATTTACTGAACATCAAAAAACCTTTTAAAATTTTGTACTAAACTGCAACTTACAAAAAAATAAACACTAACATTTCCAAACTGAAATACAAATCTTATACGACAATATTGTAAACTTACAAACAGATAACAATATTACATCTTACTCAGGAGTAAAATTCCTAAACGTATGCATCAATATCTGTCTATATTTCTAAGATGAGGTATTGTAATTATTTACAATGTTCAAACTGTTGTCCTCATCGTTGTTGTCATATTCACAACATTTTTGGCTGTTGTATGCTCAGGCCTTCTTCAGTGACTTGACCCAAAGAGTGAGTTCATTAACTGGCCACAACAGAGGTGAACAAAAACTTGGAGAGTTGTGTTACTAAAGTGAAATAACTGGAAACCGAGGTATCTGGAATAGGCATGGCACGTGGAAGTAGAAGAATCTACTCTTGTGGACGAAATAAAGGGTTCCGTTCAAAATTCCAATCACCTGTACAGTGTCTTAAATGTTGCCAATAGGACGACAGACTGAACATTGTAAATATTCTAAATACCTATATAGGTATTTACATAGCAGTATATGACTGATATATATCAATTACCATAAACTTTAAACCAATTAACCATACTGTACATACCTACCAAATATAGTATCAACTCTACTAATGAGCTTTTACGAATTCTTTACTCCAACAAACTTCAGGAAGAAGTCTTAGCACCCTTAGATGTTGAAAATTTGTTCAATAATGTCCTCATCCACAAAACAAGTGATAATGTTTATCACCATAATTCTCTGCCATCTCTGAAAATCAGTCACACAATATTAAAAAAAAAACTTATTTGTGTCCACAAGTCACATTCAATGATCACCTCAGTAATATTTATACTCAGACTGATGATGTCGTTATGGGCAGTCCTTTCAGCCCCTTATTTTCAAACTTTTGTATGGTCAACTTAGAAAACAAAATATTCAATAAAATAATTTATCACAACGTTCGGCTGTTGTACACTCTGGCCTTCTTCAGGTGGTTGGAATTTCGAACTGAACCCTTTATTTCGCTTGCTGGTGTAAACTGTTCTAGTTCCACATGCCATACCTAATGGATGTCAGTAATCAGTTATCTCCTGTTAATTCACCTCTCTAAATTCTCCCCTGCCTTAACCAAGTATTGAACTCACTGTCACTGGATCTAACCAACACCTTTATCCACTGTGCTATGTGTCCTTAAGCATAGTGGATAAAGGCAGTGGAGAACTGTTAATTCACCTCTCCAAGTTCTCCACTGCCAGTGACAGTGTGAGTTCAATACTTGGTTAAGGCAGTGGAGAACTTAGAGAGGTGAATTAACAGGAGATAACTGACATCCATGAGACATGGCACGTGGAATTAGAACAGTCTACCCCAGCGAGCAAAATAAAGGGTTCAGTTCAACATTCCAACCACCTGAAGAAGGCTGGAGCATGCAACGGCTAAAACGTTGTGATAAATATAGCAACAAAGAGGAGGACAATAGTCCGATTAATGTGAATATTGTACATAATACCTCATCTCAGAAATATAGACAGATACTCAATAAAATAAATAACCCCACCATTTATGCCAGATATAATTGATGACATCTTCATTGAAACAAATTACATTAATGACATTACAGAACATAAAAATTTCGAGAAAAAAAAAAATCGTGTTTTAAATTTCACTTATGAACTAAACGTCGATAAAAATCCCATTTTTGGATATTCTCATTGACTATAAAAGCAATAATTTTACCACATCTCTGTATAAAAAGTCTACTAGTTCTAATTCTTGACTTCTAAAACTACAACAGTGAATGCCCTGAAATATATAAAACTGCTGTCATTAACAACCTTATCCAAAGAGCTAAACTCATTTCCTCCTCTAAAATAATTTTCCTTAAAGAATTAAATAATATAAAACAAATACTTATCACAAATAGGAATCCTAATTACGTCACCAGCAAACAAATCAAATTCAATTTAAACAATAACAATTTTGGTATCTGTCTATATTTCTGAGAAAAGGTATTATGTAAACTATTTACATTATTCGGAGTATCGTTCTCATCTTTGTTGCCATATTTATTACAACGTTTCGGCCATTGTATGCTCTGCCCTTCTCCAGATGGTTGGAATGTCGAATAGAACCCATTATTTCACTCAATGGGGTAGACTGTTCTAGTTCCATGTGCCATGTTTTTAATGAATGTCACTTATCTCCTGTTAATTTCCCTCTCCAAGTTCTCCATTACCTTAACCAGGTATTGAACTCACACTATTTGGGTCCTGTCACTGGATCTAACCAACGCCTTTATCCACTGTGCCATGTGTCCTTGAGGCATGTGGAACTAGAACAGTCTACCCCAGTGAGTGAAATAAAGGGTTCAGTTTGACATTCCAACCACCTGAAGAAGGCCAGAGTGTACAACGGCCAAAACATAATAAATATGGTGACAAAGATGAGGACAATAGTCCGAATAATGTAAATAGTGTAAATAACAATTTTGTTTGCATTTTTTATGTTGTTCATTGTCTTCATCTTTATTTCCATGTTCATGATGTTTTGGCTGTTGTACACTCTGGTCTTCTTAAGGTGATTGGAATTTGGAAGTGAACCCTTTATTTTATCCACCAGATTAGATTGTTCTAGTTCCACGTGCCATGCCTCTTCTAGATATCTCTGTCATCTCCCTTAAAGTCAACTCCCCATTCTATCCCTGTGGATGAAATAAAAGGTTTGGTTTGCAATTCCAATTACCTGAAGTTTTGGCCATTGTATACAATGTCATGAACATGGCAATAAAGATGAGGACAACAGTCTGAACAATGTAAATAATTACAATACCTCATTTCAGAAATATAAACAAATAACAATTTTCATCATAAAAAACGGTCAAAAACATAAAATTGACAATAGTGCTATTAAAATATTTCCAAAATCAAATCAAGAACATCTTACATAGGATATACCACAACCACATTCCCACAGAGGTTCACTTGCCACCTATCATACCAGAATGCCATTAGACAATACATCAATAAGCAACATAAGGATCATAGTAATACCAAAATACTAGCAAGTTCAAATAGTAAAAATAGACTTATTTTCTTTGAAGCAATACTTATACTTAAAAACACCCATCAATAAATAAAACCAATTATAAATTAAGAGTACACATCCTCAAATCTATAAAAACAAAAACATGTCACACCTTGCTTACATCCTAACATTCTTTACCTATGTCACTCACTAGTTCTACAAAACTCACCAATTCCTGATGATGACTTAAGAGTGTTGAAAGCTTGTAACATGTTTTGTACTTTTCTTCCAAAATGAACTTTGGAAGTTTTCTGACAGTATTTCCTCCTTGTTTAAAGGATTATTTGTAATTTGGAAAAGTCAATGACTAAAATTTATCAACACTAAATACCTGTGGTCTTTAATATTGCCCTAAAGACTTTTGCTGCCAAAATAAACAGAATAAAAATAAAAAAAATAGAATTTAAAAAAAACAAAACAATCCTATTAAACAGTTTATTTACTATTTGTTCCTGATGAATTGGATGACCATGAAACAATGAATTGCACTACAAAGATAGGTATATATGTATTTATTAAAATACACACACACAGGGTGTATCCAAAAATACTTTTACAAATTTGGGCAGGGGCAAAGGCAAAAGTCCATATAAACATATGTTCCATGAACTGCATAGATTTTTGTCTGTGGGGCCATCTAAAACAATTGGCTTATGCAACAAGCATTAATAATACAGAGACACTTCATCAACATGTCATGGGCACCTGCAAAACCATTCAACGCCAATGTGGGAGTATTTGAAAGGGACCACCAGTCAATGATCTGATGGGTGCATGCGTGTGGAGAAAAAAAGCATAGAATGCTTTGTTATGAGTTCTTGTATTGAAGTGTGACTATGGCCTTTTTGACATATTTATCTTGACATTTTACCTTGTTTTGGTGTGAGGAACCTGCCTCCAAAATTTGTAAAAGTATTTTTGGATTGAATCTTGAATTGTACATTTAACATCTACCATAAACTTTAAACTTAACACAAAACCAAAAGATTTGTGTGAATATGTTTATATGGACCTTTGTCCTTGTTTTGGTGTAAGCAACCCACCAAAGGTTGTAAAAGTATTCTTGATATACCCTCTCTCTCATATATATATATATATATATATATATATAATGACCCCGGTCAACTTCAGTGTATTCCATCAAAATCTTTCCTTGTGAATTTTTCTTCCCATTGATTTGATCTTTACTGGTTATCAACCTCTTGTGAGTTATTTCAAGCTGAAATATAATTCAGATTATATGAGGTTTCCTTGAGTGTTCCCAAGTAGTTCCCCATCTAAATACTGACTGGACTTGATTGCTTAACTTCAGTAATCAAATGAGAATGAGTGTTTTCAGCATGATTAACAATAAACTTGTTATATGTGAAGATATCTGTATATATAGATGCTGTGTGTGTGTGTGTGTGTGTATATAGATGCTGTGTGTGTGTGTGTATATAGATGCTGTGTGTGTGTGTGTATATAGATGCTGTGTGTGTGTGTGTGTATATATAGATGCTGTGTGTGTGTGTGTGTGTGTGTGTGTGTGTGTAGGATATATATATATTTCAACTTTCCATAATCCCTTATTTGTGTACATGTGTAGCCGTAGTAACTAACACATTTAGTCCAGTGAAGTCCCAAAGAATGAAACGCGTGAAAAAATCTTTTTTACTTTGTCATACATTCCCCGCCAATTTATATATATCACACATTCTAGTTTTCTGAAGATCATAAGAGTGTGAAACTTGATTTGTCCTTCGTTGAGTGTTGATGTGAGGCATTTTTTGTTCTATCTTAAAGTTGGGCACTTTAATTTATTGTGTAAGTAGGTCTTTGCTTTTTGGTCTTTTTCTTGCCATTTTCGTTTTTTCTCTTGTCTAAGGTATTAGGTCATCTGGCAAGTTGTCTGTCAGATACACCAACATTGTTAGGTTTTATTTATATATATATATATATATATATATATATATTAGTAATAGTACAAAATCAAGAATACCTATCAGAATGTCACATTATGAGAATATATTTCAAGGCAAGCAGAATTTTTGTCAATAAAAGATCTCAATAGAGAACTTGAGCAGCAATAGTCAATAAATTAATAAGCATTCAAATCACTTATCTTTCGACCGACATCAAAGTTTTGGACATAGCACTCATCCGTGTCAGAAATCTATAAAATTATTTATTTCTTATGTAGAGTATAAATATGATATCTGTCAATAATTCAATGGAATTATCTGACCCTGATGAGCAAAGTGTCTGCGTAATTTTAAGTCAGCTAAAATGGTCAACCGGAATAATTCTGGAAAAAAAAATGTTTTTAAAGCAAGCTGTCATTGTTAATTACAGTGCTAGATAGAGAAAGACAGAGCATTAATAAAATTTGTACTCTTATGTATTTCTTATATATAAAATAATGTCAGTGAACAAATAATAATAATAATATATATATATATATAAATGAACAAATTTATATATATAATAATAATAGCTGGCCACTCATATTCAAGGATATCCATCTACTATTGCAGACACTCACTCAGGCACATTTGTGTTTGTTCAACACCCACAGAGCCCACCTGTGGTTTATACTGCAACTATGCTGAGCAGACCTTAGTTACAGTTTCTGAGAGAGAGTGTGTTATCTAGCATAATCAACAATATGAACAAGGCCAGCATGTTCAAGTCCTCGGCCACGATGACTTGTGACTTCGTGCTAGCACAGTTATCAACAGCCCACAAGAGTTCCATCGATCCAATTTCACTCACAAGGCTTGGGATAACCTATGGTATGGTTTTCAGACACTTTCCAAAGGTGCAGTCTGATATCAGGAAGTTGCCTTACTGACCATGGTAAGATTCTAACCAAGGTCTCATGGTCAGAAAACAAATGTTCTAACCACTCGGCCACATGTCCATACACAAATCAATAAACCTATCAAAATACACAAAATTAGTAGAATTAAGCTTATTTAGACCAGGGAATTTTAAAGAAAATGCTCAATGATAACTAGAGCAAAAAAAATCAATAAATATTCAGGAAACTTATCTATTGACCGTCTCCAGAGTTTTGTGTAATGCCATTAATCAGGGTCAGAGTTCAATAAATTTATTGATTTATCAATCCCTCTAACTGATGTGTGATATTAAACAAAAGTCTGGAGTCAGTCAAGAAGTAAGTTATTTGAATATTTATAATTTAATTAGTGTATGTATGTATGTATGTGTTTATATATATATATATATATAATTTTATCATGTAGAGAAAACCATTTTGCTGACTACAAAGATGCAACTTTGTTTCAGTGAATTTCAAATGCACTTCAATGGATGAGAATCAAAAATGGTTATATATATATATATATATATATATATATATATATATATATATATATATACACACACACATACACACATATATATACATACACACCAATATAAACAATCACTAAAATAGTTGTTTTAAAATCATATGCATTAAAAAGTGCTAAATTTCAAGTAAGAGAAATCAAATCTGTAGAGTGACTTAATATCTTAAAAAGATTAGAATGGTGAATCGAACACCACCACAGATTCAGCTGCCAAGGTCTCATCAGGTGGCTAACTCAACGAACTAATTAAAGACAACACAAGAACTTAAATTTCGTAATGCATCACCAGAAGTAATGAGAGGGAGTAGGAGTGAAAAGAATTAGGGTAGGAGTGGGGAAAAAAAAGTTTTCAGCATCATCTGGGCTTGTACAATCCCAATTTCAGACCTCCCATTCAACATCTCAGCTATATATATATATATATATATATATATATATACATACACACAGAGAGAGAGAGACTATTTAGGTAGCAATCACTTCTTTTATACAAATTTCATTAAAGATGACTGACAAGGTACTCCGATTAAGCTTTTCATTCAATTTTTCTTGTTTTCATATGAGTATTTTCTTTTCTGGACATAAGGTGTGTAAAAACTGTTCAAATGTTTTCTATATCCATGCAGTTTCTGTTTAGCCATTATCAAGGATTTTTTTTGTTTAATTTCTAACTGAATACATAGATTTTTTTTATATTTATATCTATAGTGATGGAAATGTTCTAGTTTTATTTTCCAAACTGTCAGCACAATGTTGCTATGATTATTGTCAGAACTGAGTGTAGGAATTTTATTATTAAGGCTTCCAATTTATTGAATTGCTTTCACATGGATGTGGCTATCATAGTTGTATTTCATACAGGTATGTTATGGATGGAGTTTGGTAGATATCCGTGTGTATTTAGATGTGTCCTAACTGAGATGTAACAAGTTTTCTTGACAGGCGTATAGTGATATGTGGATTTAATTAGGAACCACAGTTCTTTACAGGACATGTAAATTGTGTTTATTTATATGTGGTGGCAACAGTCTGTTTCATACTTAAACACAATCTTTAGGCTATTTAAGCATGAAACAGATTGTCACCATTGACGTCAATGTACGTGTTCATGTTTACATATACTCTCTCTGATATTGAGCACTTTAACCCATAAATATAGTATACCTTAAAACTATTTTTATCATATATATATATATATATATATATATATATATATATGTGTATATTTATGTATGTATATATATATATATATATATAAAATGGGAATACATTAGAGGCAATGGTGTCTTCAGCTACCTAATTTCTTACCATTATGTGAAAGCTATTTCCCCGTGTGTGTGCAACCATTTATCTTTTCATTTCAGTAGATTGAGGAAAGTAATGGAAGAGAAAAAGAACATTTGAAGAAGGAAAATTGAATGAAAAGGTAAAAGTATAACAAAGACAGGTTTGCTGTCATGAGTTTTAATACTCCTTTATCCCTTTGATCTTTTAAAGTGGGCAAAGCTTTCTTTTTCTTCTTTTTTTTTTTATTTATTTATTTAGTATGATATTAATGTATAGATTTGTAACAAGAAAGATGTCAGAAAATAATCCACTATCTGTTATTGTCATAAAGGAAATTGGAAGAGGATTGAAAAAAGTTTCAATTTGAAAACATAATTGGAATACGACACACTGCAAAAGAGAAAGTAATTTGCCTAAAAACTAGAAAATATTTCAAAAACTCTCAATGCTTTGAACCTTTAAGTAGTGAACATATGAAAATGGGATAAAGCTTTCCCCCATTTGTAATTGCTCAATGTTTTTAATCAATATCTGACAGTGTTCATTGATAAGTCTTAGACAGAATGAGATTGATAGTCTTTCAAAAATTGCTAAAATATCAAAATTTATTGATTTTCAAAACTCACAAACCAAAATGAATTAACAGGAGTTGCGCGTAAGTAAGCCACTCAATATTTTTCTGAAACTGAGTCTGATTAGAAATGTTCTCAAAATGTACATGTTGTTTTCTTTGTTCAAAACCATGGGATCAATTATCTTGAAAGAATATATATTTAGTAGATACATGAACAGGTGCCCATATTACAACGATAGAAATAACTGAAGAGGTTCTTAGTTTTATTTTAAATAGCCATGAAACTGATTTATCAATGAAATAGATCTCACTAAAATTCTAAAATAAGGTAAATTTATTTAAAATTACAGACACACACATTTTATAATTATTTTTTTTAAATGATTCCATCGCTACACAGAACATCCTGTGTTTCAAAATGGAAAACTTCAAATTTAGATTAATTTTTAAAATTAAATCGACAATACAGAGTTTCATTTTATTATCAAGTGATATTCTAGAACCTTCTAAAAATTGCATGTCATACATTTCATGATACCACATGGAGGATACTTCAAGAGCAGCTCCTGTAAACGTATCATTTGAAACACATGCAGGGTCTTTCACCCTCTCATCACTCACTACAGAGAACTTTTACTGATTGTTTATTGCACAAACTGCCAATCTGTTATTTGTCTCTTCAGTTATGTTTGTGGATGAGGCAATATTTGGAAGACAAGGAATAAAAAATTTACATAACCAACATTTATGAATCCCCATGGTACAATAGAGGCTAGACATCAGCATCAGTTTAAGATTAATATGTGGGCTGGAATTGTAGGTGACTTTCTGGTAGGTCCAGATGTTCTCCCAATACATCTTACAGGAGCCGTCTACAGAGACTATTTCGAACACACTTTCAGACCTGCTAGAGGATGTACTCCTGCTAATACAAAGATGCATGCATGTATGATGGTGCTCCAGCACATTGGCTGACATCTACCATGAAAGATGGATTGGTAGGAGAGGACTGGTTCCATGACCTGCACGTTTCCCCAACCTCAATCATTTGGATTTTTATCTGTGGGGCTACCTAAAAATTGATTTATGTAGCAGACATTAATAATGCACAGGCATTTAATCAACATGTCATGGGGATCTGTGAAACCATACTGTGGGAGTATTTGAAAGTGTGCACCAATCAATAATCCAACAGGTGCATATATGCGTAGAAGCAAGTGGAAGACATTTAGAACATTTGTTATGAAGTGCTGTTTTGGACATATGTTTATATGTTTGTATGGATATTTTACCTTCTTTTGGTGTCAGGAACCTGCCCCACAAAATTCATAAAATGTTTTTGATACATCCTGTGTGTGTGTGTGTGTGTGTGTGTGTGTGTGTGTACACACATGTGTATATATATATATGTATGTATGATGGCTTCTGTCTCATTGACTATAGCCATCATAAGTTATCATTGCAAGACTGTGATTTACAATATCAAGCATTCGCTTGAAGAAACAATTTGCTGGATCTATTCCTGTTTTATTTGTTCACTGAAAATAAAAAGAAACCAAATTTGCATTTTTGAATTTTGGAAATTTAGTTTTTAATATTTACCTTTATTTTGAGTTTTTTTTTATCTGATAAAAACAGGAAATAACACAAGACAATATATAATAAGAAAGTTAAGAACTAAATGATATTTCTATAATATTTTAAATGAGATGCTTAAAAACTCCAAGGTACTAAAGTTATGACACTACTCCACAGTACTAACAGTTAATAAACCAGTTCTTAAGTTATAAAAATGCATTGAACTACTGAAAATATCCTCAAATCTTTTAGATTACTTCAATCACAACTTTTTCTTTTTTACTCAATTCAGTCTAAGCAAGGCAATAATGCCACTAAGACACAAAGGGCTACAGATAGTGAAAGAGAACTAGAAGACTTCAGAAAGAACTGGAAACTGTAGAAGTCAAGTGACTTACCTGCTAACATGGCTGTCTTCTTAAAAAAGCAAGCCTGATAATTTTACCTTATTTTTCTAGGAGAGTGCCTAATGTTTCAGGTGGGTTGGTCCATCTTGCTAGAATGGACCTGCCAAACACATTTGCATAAGTGGTCTCTATTCACCCATATATCTCTCCATTAAGTGACTCAGAATTAGTTTTAACTTAATGGCTACACTAGTCTACTTGTGTGTGTCAGACCACTAGCAAGCTAACCAATATTCTACAGAAACTATATCCAAAATAAAAAACAAGGGATAAACTCTACTCCTGTTCAAAAGATCACGGATGGGTGTGAACAGGACAATAGATGAACCTAAGTAAAATAAAATAAATATTAAATAAAATTATTAACATAATGTAATTGGAATCAAAATGAAAGAAATACTAATAAAAAAATTAATATTTAAGGCTTTATCTCAAATCTAAAAAATTCAAATTAATATTATTGCTAATGTAAATAAAATTCAAAATGTAAAAGTTGACAATGTCTGACAGTGCTTTACTTAATAATGATAAAATGACAGTTTGTTAGAGGATTTATTTCCATCTTTTCAGAAAACTAGAATTTTTTTGCAACCCACTAATGCATGTTGCAAAAAGATTCTAGTATATAAAAATTTAAGATATACAAAAAAACAATATTGCACTAAGTCGGTCCTAAAATAGGTTCGACGTACAAAACTTTAGGAACTTCATATAATAGGTATGACGCAGAGCAATCTAGTTGTGGTCGCTGATACTTTAATATCCGACTGTCATCCAACTTTGACTGACTGACCCACTGAGCGACTCCTCATTACTATTACTACTCCTACTTATTATAGGTGGGAGAGTCTATTAACTATAGAATAGGTGTGTTCCACTATAACAAGCATGCAGTTTCCAAATTTCTGGCAGAGTGAATTGCATCATGATGTTCTTTTTCTCACAGACAGTGCCCAACTTAACTGTACTGTGCAGTCAACAAAATCAAAAACACACATGTGAAATTAATATAAGATGGTGACATATATGTATTCTGTACCTATTTCATTGGTGACTCAGAATTAACCCCCTAATTTACTAGGCATTTAGTCCATGACTTTTCATGGTCACAATGGACAGTTACACTCTAATGAAGCTCTATGCTTCGAGTGATTCTTCAGGATCAAGTTCACTCCAAAACACAAGTGGAACTCATATATACAATCCAGTTCTATGGTTGGCTCGCTATATCATTCTAGGATGTATCACATAATTTGTATCATGTGTAGAGAGTTAAAATACACACATAGCAGCAGGTTTGAAGTCTCTTCTGAACTCTACATAAATAACAGTTATAGATTGGTTACAAAACTGTCCAAATATAACCTGTCTTTCTGCTACCTAAGTGGGACATTTGAAGCTCTTGATCTTTTTCACCTCCAGAATATTTTTTTTTTTAACATTCACCCTATACAAGGCCTGAGAACCACTCAAGGTAAAGGGTTACTGTGTGGAGTTGTATTAGCATAAGAAAAGGCAAGAAGTGGCGTTCTTAGGGGCTATTCAGGAAAGATAACAGCTAATTCAAGATTCAAAGCAGTCAAGATTTAATTAATGAATAAAGAGTTCAGATGGAGTTGTTAGAAGTAGAATTGAAGTAAACTTTAAAAGGAATCAGAAAATAATTCCTAAACAAGGAGAAAGGGATAAACCTCTACTCCTGTTCAAAAGATTGAGGAGGAGTGTGAACTGGAAAAAGTAAACATCTACTTCTATTGGAGGAGGAGAAAAAATAAATAGTGAAAGAAAATTCAGAGTTCAAGCAGAGATGTTAGAAGTATACAGTTGAAGTAGACTTTAGGGGTCAGAAATCCAGTGAGAAGACGACGACTGTCCCTCTTCTTATACCATGTGCTGGACCTTTTGAAAGTAGAACTTCCATTGTTCTATAATAAAAAAAACAAAAACAAAAAAAACATGTATATTGTTTAGAAAATTCCAATATTTGATGTTGGTTCATCCCATCTTCAGATTGACCAATAATATTCTTTCTTTTGAACTCTGACAATTCCTGTTCTTCAGTCTTCTGAAGAACAGGAATTGAACAGGAGTCACTACAAAAAAAAAAAAAAAAAAGAATTGAAAATTATTTCTTTAAATTTGATAGTGAAGTGTGAGGACATTATCAATGAGAATATCTTTTCCTAAATTCAATATCTGACTAAAATATTTGATGTCTGAAAATTTCTGTCATAATCAGATTCATATTTTAATTATGTCCAGGTCGGATGAAACTAATGTCAGATGAGAAAAAGAGAATGCATATTCTAAATATTGGGTGTCCCTAAAGTCTGGACACACAGGAAATCTCATTAACTATATTTTATTTACCTCCACAGATTAAACATGGTTTTTTCAAAAGAAAGAATTCAACTTGAATTACTTTTCTGGGGTATGCTAAACAAAGTGTATTCAATGAAAATCACATGCAACACACTTGGATGAACACATAAAAATTGATGTCAATGTGA
The DNA here is from genome assembly GCA_903632075.3 of Acanthosepion pharaonis. Classification (NCBI taxonomy): domain Eukaryota; kingdom Metazoa; phylum Mollusca; class Cephalopoda; order Sepiida; family Sepiidae; genus Acanthosepion; species Acanthosepion pharaonis. The sequence goes on from CAHIKZ030001034.1 coordinate 761,689, forward strand.
AGTTATTGCATCAAGTTTATGTGAATTTTGAAAAGTGCATCAACCTTTGGAAACCATATTGAAGATTTTATTTAATATTCCAATTCAATAAAATGTTAAAAATTTCATTTCTCGAAAATATGCATTTTTACCTATGTGTCCAGACTTTAGGGACATTTTGTAGGATGATGAGAATCAATTTCAATCTTTTCCTTTGCTTTTTTTTATGTTCACTTTGGCTACAATAAAATTCTTCTTTCCTCTTTATTTCTCACGCTTTTACAATTTGTCTACCACAGAAAACCCACACTGAACTTTATGATGATTGTAGGATCTAAAATGATTCTCCCCTTCCACACATTGGAAATGCAATTTTCATATTCTTTTTGACTGTCGGAAATTTACCAGCAAGATCTCATATTTGCAAGAATCTAATGTTTACCTTATGAGTGGCCATCTTTTTTGTTTGGATTTCTTTACATTTGATACATGTGCAAAGCCTTTTGCTGGTAGTAAGTCATTTTTTTCTTTATTTGTTTTTCCTTCAGTTCTTCAACCACATATCAGCATTACTCAAAATATATCAGATGAGTTATAAATTCAAACCCATGTGTGCAATTATATACCCAACTGTAGAAGAAATGCAATGTTTGGACTATTCTTAGTCTTTTCTCAGCCTTCTCCATAATGT